>SMSQ01005532.1:1927-39907 GCA_019453375.1 Ctenoplectra terminalis | reverse complement strand
TTGCTTCCTGATTTCACAGCCTTTGTAACTGGCAGGGTGATTTCCATCGCAGTTGCAACATTTTACCGTGTCTCTATTACCTACTAACGGACGGTTGGATGACAAGTGCTTTTGTGCGCATTTTACGCATACTGGAGTTCTATTACAGTAGTTTTTGGTGTGCCCATATTGCTGGCATCGTATGCACCGTGGGATATCTTTTTTATGGCGAGATGGTTCAACTTGTACTATGGTGTTTAGTATTTTGTTAATGTGAAAGATATCCCTGTTGTTATTTTTGAGTTCAAGTTCTATTAAAAATAGCGGTAATGGTTACTTTGTATCGTATTTGATCATGTTACTCGCTGTTCTTACCACGTGACCTAATTTTTCTAGCTCCGTCTTGATGTTTGTAATATTGGTTTTCGGATGTAAACCTCTGACGACTGCTTTGTAACTTTTTTCTGTCTTCAGTTGGTATGTATGGTACACTGCATTTTTTTGCCGAAGTGTTTGCGATACCTTCCGAAACATTTCCGGATCATTTGTTTGTACTTTTACCTGATCCAACTTTATTTGCTTTAGGGTGTAGTTTTGTGCACCTGCAGTGTTATTTAATAGTTCAATGAGAGGATCTATTATCTGTGCATCCACGTAAATTGGAGGTGGTTTAGTGGGACGAGGTGTTGTTCCTTTACTCATGTCCATATCTACTTCTTCTTCAAGCGAGCTAAACGTATTACCAAGTGGAATGTCCTGTAACCATTGTCCTGCTTCGATGACACCGTCCGTAGGAATTATTTTACGTTTTTTAATTTGTGTAACATTTACCCAATTGTTGTTTTGTTCTTTGTCTTCGCTTAACCTATGTTTTAAAATGTAATTTTCACCGTTACGGGTTATTTTAAATGGCTCGATCGCATGAGCCATGTTATTGCTCGCTGGCAATACCGTCGTTACACTCAAAAGCCGCAAACATCTGAACTGTTTACCGACCGAGGACTCTAATACACCTTTAAGTGAGCTATACCGTAAACACGTCTGTACGTTTCGACGGCAAAACCACGACTGAACCTGATACGTAGCTTAAAATATCCAAAACAAAGTTCACACTTTTTTCATGGCAGTAACATGATTTTGAGTAAAATTTTTTAAAAGTTAAATCTAAAGATTTCAAAATTCAAGAACTCCAGTCTTTTATGCACATCAGTTTAACAAAGCTATCGAGGTATATAATAATTCTTTACGTACTAAACAGAATGTCAGAAATCAATTTATAATCTGCTTAGTTCTTCTTTTGATTAATATTTTTTTAAGAGATACTGCAGTGCAGAAATAACATTTTTTAGATTTTATAAATATCCTTAAAAATTGTTCTTATTCTTCTTTATTAACATAACAAAGGTTGGTTTATTCGTAGCAATGGTATTCTAAACTTATTGGAAAAACGTTTAATGCATACTTAAACACATCAGAATGGGAGTTGGAATATCATAGTATAGATAGAAGGATACTTCTAGAAATCTGTCTGACTAAGCAAATATTTTATCATTTCTCTACATTCGTGTTTCCACTTCGATGTCAACTCTGGATCCTTATGTCGTATTGAAAAAGAACTATTTGAAAGAAATTGGAAACGATATTACCGGGTACATGTTTGAACACTCGTTTGCCCTCCAGCTATTGCATCCAATAAAGAATATGTATGCTTCGATTTTTCTGTGGCAGTGTGTTTTGTTCCTCTCGTGAAAATAATTTACTCAGGTGGCAATAAATTATTAAAATTTTTTAGTTGCATTTAACAACAGACAAAAGAAAAATAAAAAAGCCGAGAAAAACTAGTATAAAAGACTTTTTAATTTTTGCTGATTTGTGTTCGTATCAATTGTCATCTACTTGTCTATAATATTTGAAGTTCTTTATATTACATTTCATCAAAAATTTTATCGAACGGTCACATTCCTGATAAAATGTTTTTATTGAAAACACGAATATTTTGCAACACGATAATGCACTATTATAAAATATTTCATCGCATACGAAATAGCACACGGACAAACGTACATATGTACATAGAAGGTACTTCACATGTCTGTTGCGCTCGCGTTTCAACGACTCCATTTTTATAAAATTGACGGTAATTCAATTTCCAACACATCCGAGCGCATGCGTGTACACGTATCAACGGAAGAGCATCTCGCGCGCTCGCAATAACGGCTCCTCCAAATTAATTGTACGAGCACCTATTAAGATTCATGTGCACGTTCTTACCGAAAGAATAGTCTGGTACATTATCTCGTCACGCAAGAGGCCATCAACGGCTCAATTATTCTCTGCTACCTCGGGTAATCTATTTAATCTATAACTCTGCCTTCATCCTATGGATTTTGGGCTAGCATTAGAAATTCCTTGTGTGGTATTCAACGTTACTCTGCAACCGAAAAGGTTCTCACTATTGGGAATTCGTGTTTCTTTCGGAATTTAGCTTTCACCAGCAGAAACAAAATCGTCTCGAAGGAATGGGGTGACGGACGGTTTACCCATTGTAAGGTACAAATCCTCGCTTGTATCGTACGATCCACTTTGGCATTTCTATCCGTAGGAAGACTCGGCCCCATTTCAAGGCGGATTATGCATCATTCGTCGAGCAGCAGGAAGCGCTCGAAACGGAAACTGGTTATCTGCAGGACGAATGTCAGCCGCAGCCATGACAGTCCTTTCCGTCTATCTATATTATCATCGTGGTTTGAACATTGTTTTGACTCCTGACAAGGCAGACATGCAAATCAGGATTTCGATAATTACAGGGATCGCTTTGAATTGCCTCCTAGAACGAGCTGTTAGAGTATCAGACATTTCGCGTTAATTCGGCTATTGTTCTGTCCTTGTCTCTCTTCGCAGCTTGTCTGGCGTCTGACGATGAATCTTAAAAACAAAATGAAATACGAGATAATTTTTTGGAGGTACTTTAAAAAAAAGATTTTGAAGAAAATAAGGTTTATTAAAATTTACCGCATTGTTAGATCATCTTGAAAAGATTCTTTTTGTTTCACAGTAAATAAGACAGGATTTGACAAAATGTTTGTTACACACGGATCGTGTAATTAAATTATTGAAAAAATGTGTTACGAGTTAGCACCGTATAAATTACTAAAAGAAAAATAATATTGTAGAGTTTCATTGATATTATCGCGTGTTATCGATACTTTCTGTTATGGTGAACATATAAAACGGAAGGTTGATGGTTCGAATCTAGTGTTAAAATCATTTTTTATCATTTTTATACAAATAATCGGAAAGAATAATTTATTATCTCTAAAATCGAATATTTCTCATTGTACCGCACTGCCTATTTTCCGATGCATCAGAGCACAGTAGAAATACGTAACTGAATGCAGTCAAAAGTTAATCGAAAAACTTAGTCAAAATCTTATCTAGTGTATATCGTAAACGCGTTAAGTAGATATGTATAACAGTCCTCAAGAGTTCTTTGTATCGAAGAGCTTCCGGTACCTTACAGAGACCTAACTATGCGCATATACGATGAATATGAATGCATATGCATTGGAAACACTAACGCTATGACCTCTTTCTCGCAATAATAATTTATGTAGGACGACTTTATAAAATATCACTAAATTCTCTAGTCTGAACCACTGCAGGACTTAATCATAGATAAAAAAAGGAAAAGAATTTCTTAACTATTTCAATGAGTTATAAAATGTTAATCCGAACGAATCTGGAACGAATTTTTTTCGTATTGCAAGCACAAACATTTACTATAATGATGCAAGAATGAATATGCCGACTCGTGTTGCAATATTACAAAATTGTTAACGAATTTTTAGGATTAGAAAGAAAGCCTCTGAATTATTGATTTTTTAAAAATATCATTAATCACAACAAATAACTGATACAAAAATAATCACCCTTCGGAAGTATAGTGCACAGTATGCATTGCATACTTACTGTTGGGAGCTGGAAAGAAGTCTTGCAGAAAGAATACAGGTACTCATTGGTCAGAGTAGAAGGTGCACACATCCTCACACGCATTTTCCACTCGTATATAATTTACCGAAACGGTCATGCATACTAATTGGAGCGCATCACTACACACAAGCAGAGCGAAATACTTTGCCACTGTACGTTCCCCGAGACTTCTTTCCACCTCCCAACAGTACCTGATAAACTTTCATAAATGAAAAATTTACGTAACTTATTTCAAATATGTCAAAATCGCCCATAAACTAATAATGTTTCAGTGAACGATTAAAAGAAATATGTGTTATAAAATCTCTTAAGTTTTAAAGAACAATTCAGCTTTATGAGTTTACTAATGGAAAAAGAATAGTAATACATTGTTCTTCGTATATTCAATTATTTCAGGAACCTAAATCCTTACAAAAGACCAAATTTTTAAAATCGACTTTTGTGTGAATTTTATGTACAAATGACTTGTTTACAGGTATTTAAATGTATAAATAAATTTGTACAGATAACACTGTATGTCAGTTGCTTCTGAAAATCGGCGGAAAAAAGTTCTTAATTCCTAAGTCTGATATACAAGGTGTGGTATAGTTGAAGCGATACTATCACAGCGAAGACGGTTGTATCAGTAACATCTGAATAGAAAGCGTTCAATGTATTAATCAAGTCTGTATACGCAGTATTCAATGTATGCTGAAAACATCTAAAATTTTATATACGGGGTCTGTATCCCCTTCTCTGCTCCTCTCCAAATTTCGTATTGATCGGCTATCCGGGTCTTTCGGAAGTTTATCCGAAGTTTAACTGAGGAATGTTACTGCAATTTTTTTGAAGAAAAAGAAAGAAGCGAAAAAAAAATAATTTCCATTTGTATGAAATGAAACGAGAAGATTTCGTCTCAACAAAATCCCTAGAAGAGACAATTTCAAACAAAAAAAAAAAAATGTTTCACTATGTTGTGTATAAAGGAAAAATAAGATTTAGATATAAATAACATTATTATAATAGTTGCCGTAACAGAAATAATTTACTTTTTATAGTTGTTATATTATAAATTTTCTTATAATATAATTGATGATATTTTTTAATGAAACTAATTTAACGTTTACATACACTTATTCATTCAATTATTATTTTTTATACTAAAAAAATACATTTCAGAAAAGCAAACTTAAAGTATAAATTTAAAACTGATATTTTTCATGTTTTTGATAATTTGTTATTATTGAAAATGGTATAAGTCTATCTGTAGCAAAAAACTCCTTATTTTCTTTAACAGTTTTATTAATTATCATTACGTAATAACATTTGTCAAGTTTATAGTTTTAAAAACATTACCCATTATTGGAATATATTACCGTTTGCCAATATTTTTCAGTTGATTCAAACGTAAACATAATAAAGATATAAATATATAAACATATAAATAAATGAACTAATACCACTTCAGAAAAAAGCAGCTCATATATTGGCCATCAACTTTTTAATTGTATTTCATAAATGAATAAAATTTGACTACATTCGCGCTGCATAAAACTTTAGAAAACAGAATGTTCATATTTATATGCTCGTCACTGTACGTTAAATACTACAGCTTAATAGTTACGATTAAAAATTGTATCAAACGTGTGCAGATTTATATAAATATAAATTAATGAACAGAAATTTCAAATTAATTTTGTTTCGTTCGAAACTTTTATCCATTTCGATACATTTTTTTAATTTGCATCGGTTTATATTCTGTTTATGGTTAGTTGACTTTGCAATTGAGTATTTCGAGTGCATCGGTATGCTGAATTTCAGCTGAAAAATTTCGTTTTGAAAAAAAAGCGTATTAAAAGTTTCGCTGAAATATTTTCAAATTTCGCAGAACATTGTTACGTTTAAAAAAAACTAAATTGGTGATCTAAATATTCATATTGTCCAAAATATGTTACGAATTTTATGTTTATTGTTTCAAATATTCGCGAATGTTATTTAATAAAATAAAGTGTAAATACAGCAGCATCCCCTATAACGCGGAAGATACATTCTGCGATACAGGACTTAAAGCGCAAAAAGTTAAAATTAAGTAAAAAGTTTCGTTTAATACTACCGAAAATAATATGCATTTATAACATGCATGGTAACTATAATTCCCAAGTAAATTCAAAAAGAGATACATTTGCATGTTACGAATAAGTGAAGCCTGCAACACAGTACAGGAGGCAAGCATAGGAAAATATAATAATTGCAAATACTTTTCTTGTTTGCTTTTACATGTTTAAACAAATTGTGGTACAGTTTTGGATCCCTGAGTTATTGCTACATACACGTATATGGTTCTTTTCCAACGGTTTTTGAAGTGCGTTACACAGGGGCAGTAGCAATTTTTTGATCGTGTTATACGATTTTCGCGTTACACGTGTTCGATCTTACGCATATTAAAAATAAGTAGTGCGACTTGTATCAATGAAATTTTTTAAATAGATTTTGCGTCGCGTGATGCTATCGATTCTAACAAGACGACTCACGTGTATTCATATACCCAATGCATAGTAACAAACAAGGCTTTATTTAAGCACATAAAATACTAATGAATAATAAATGAGTAAAAGAGAAACTGTAGTTTCACGTGAAGAGGTATTTAACATAAATTGTATGCAATTGCGTGAATAGAAATTTAACTTAAGTTGTTTGGATCTTTGTAAAATTTGTGTGGGCGAAGCTATTCTAGTTTGTATTCAATCTTTCTTGCGAAAGGTTTAAAATTTAGGTCACACGTTTAAGTAGGATATACTATATTATTAGAACAAGCGATTGATTGACAAGCTGCGGTGAAAAGTTCTAGCTTTTATTAACGAGTTGTCTCGTTTAACCCTTATAGTGCCTTATAAGTTTTCCGGACACCGTCTAAAAATACCTTGAAAAATATGCTATTTTTGCGGAATCTATTAAAATTAATAAAGTCGTTACATATGATTAAATTATATAAAAATTGGAAAGCCGATATATTGGCTCAAAGAATTTTTCGAAAAACTCACAAAGCCGATATATCGACTCTAAGCTACCAATGTACTTTTGCAGCAGGTGTGTCTGACTTACTTCGTCTAAAAATGAAACAGTAGATGAGATTTATTGCAAACAGTAGAATACACTGATTGGTTTTCTAAATGAATCGACAAAATTATTTTCTAAGTAAATTAAACAATGCACATACTTTCTTGGTAGCTTTTGACCTTTAACATTATTTGGTAGTTACTTATTTATTTAACATTTGGTTGTAGCTAGCTGGAATTGCAGAAGCAATTTATATTTTTCAAAATTAAAATTTAATTATTAAAATTAATAATTAAATGGTTATAAGATTAACAAATAGATTTTTGTCATTCATTATAAATAATCATATTTGAATATATTTTTATGCACTTGTGGTGCATACAAGCACTTACTTAGGATCAATTAAAAAAATACGGTTCAGAAAATGTGTCTCGAGTACGTCTCAAAGTTTTACTTCACGTATATTTGAATTTTTACGGTTAAGCAAACAAATTACGATGCGTGTACGGTAAATTATAGCAGAAACCGGCAAGTAAAAAGAAAGAAGAAATTTTTGTACGTTTTTTAAACATCTTTCGCGTAATGCGTTTTTTTAATTATAACAGTCTGTTATAAATTACTGTTTTATTTTTACATTGCATTCAAATTATCTAGCGTTGTTGAATGGAAGTGTCTACACTGTACGTTACAATGTACAGGATAATTTGATGCGTCTATCATTTGTCAGACCCAATCCTCTATGCTGTATGCATCAGAACGCAGACTAAACTTTGCGCCTCTAAAACGTTGATAATTATTCATGGAAGCAATACCTGAATTGAAATTACGTTGTATATTTTTCGTTGTGTCATTGAATAATATCGCAGGAATTATCGTGGAGTTTAATGAAATTTCAGCTTCAATTTTTAATCCTGTATGTATTTTAGGTTTATTGTGATCTCTTTTTTCGCGGCATACTTGGCAAAGGCCATTTCTTCGTGTAGCTTCACCTTTCGAATAAGTAATATTGCAATTAAACCGGTAAGGGCGTTTAATATTGGCCTGCAGCTGCCTCTATTATTAACTGAATTCCAGTGGATTAAATTAGCTTGAAAATTAATTTATGCTGTTCTATAAATATCCCGGTATTAATTTCAAACTGTTGTTTATCAATACCCGATCGCTCTAAAAATAAAGTTTGTCGCAAGTTCCGTCGTAAAAAATTGAGGACGAATTTGAAGTGGTCACTAATTACCATCACCGTAGAAACTTCTGTTTCAGTAAATGAGCAAACAAAAAATCCGCCAATTCAAGCATCTTTTCAAATGAACTCTCCGTCGAATGTCGAGCAAATTTCGTTTATTTTTTAGTTTAAGCCGGAGCCAAGTTTTCATAACGAGTCGTATATATTAATATAATAACGAGTATTAAGTATTTTGTTGATTTAAAATTAGATTATGTTGGCATAAGAGATAATAGAATAAAAAAAAACAAAGAATGTAACATAGAAGTAGAAGGAAAATTTGGTTTTATAATTATTAAACGATATAAGGCGTTTTTTTTTAAATAAAAGAAAGATACTTTGACCATTTTTAAGATCAATTTTCAATACTTTCTGAACTGTGTATTTTTTCTCAAGAATTATACCACAGTTAGCCACACATTTTGTGCTTACCTGAAATTTGTCAACTAATTTTGTCAAGAATGTTTTCAGCCATATCTTCTGAATGCTAACACATGTATTGTAAGTTCACACAGTAAAGACTTATATTGTATGGTTTGGTTTCTTCGCATATAGAGACATTGAGAAATGTTCAATACAAGGGATGGGTTAGTATTTTTGTAAGTATTGCACATATAAACTCAAATTTCAAAACTTCGATGTAACGTAAATATTCTATTGTATAATATATATCTTCGGTGTACCTTAATATCGGTTTATTAGTAGGATTTAAAAATGACAACTGCGTTATAAAAATCGGATGTTAGATCACAGATTTGTATAGAAATTAGACTTTAGATTTTACATAATTTTGAATTTTTCTTTTATAACCTGTATTTATTTGTGAATTTTCTATTTAAATGTATATTTTTGAATGTTTTATTTTCACGTTGTTTATTAACGTAGCTTTGATATAAATGATCTATTCTATAATTTTTGTGATAATTCTGTTATTTATAGTTGCAAGGTATGCCAAAGACAAATACAATTCTACATCTTTTTTACGTTGTTGTATCATAATAATTTGCTATAATATTATATATTGTGAAGCTTCATTTTTGTACTTACGATACTCATTTATACTTATAACACTTATTTCCTTTGATTGCAACTGTCACACACAAGCTTCATTTTTGTAAAGGTGAATTAGTTTTTTCGCTTTATTTTGATTTACTGAAAGTAATGAATACAATGAAAAAGAGAAAAAACCAAAAAGGATAAAAGAAATGCGTTTCGTTCGATTTCTGTTATATATCTATTCAACTCGTCGCTAAGGCTGCCTTACCAAAGTATTCAATTGTCAACAATACAAAACATGTAATGTTATAGCGAACGATTTATGGCTTAGAATCTATTGCAAAACGAAAGCTTTGCAAGAATAGGGTTCGTTGAAAAGTCTTTTCGTAGTAAATGATAAAGTTACCACTGCTTTTATTTATCTGCGATTTTCTCCAACGGAGCTTTCACCTGTGCAAAGTTCTTATTGATTTTTCAAACCGTGTTACATTAAAGTGAGAAACACATCGATACACTTCTTTTAATTCTGTTAATTAACATTGGAATTATCAACGATAAAGTATACAAATTTATACTAAAGCTATTCAAATGATAGCTACATAAAAAAATACACGATGAAAGGAAACAAATCTTTGTCCATATTTGTTACAAAAAATCACAGAAAATTGTAAAAGATACAGTAAATTTGTAAATTTAGTAAAATTTCTATGAGAAATTACAAACTGCTCATTTTGACCACTTTGGTAATTGTAGTGTTAATAAACATAATAATAAATTGTTAGGAATAAAAAGGTAGTCACCCATGTAATAGCGCAGCATCGACGTATTCACATTATTTACATGTACAGTACCGAACAAATGTATTCGCACAAATGATGTTTCTGAATATACTTAAATGATTCAGTGTATTAACATTAACACAATTAAAATTCTTGTAAAGCATTAAATATAACAAAGTTCAATATAATATATATTTTAAAATAGTAAAAAAATATGTGAGTGACATAAGTACGTGACGTTACAAACAAACAGAAAAATGTCAGTGTCCGAATTCATTTGCCCGGTACTGTATTTTAATAGAAGTGTGTCCACTTAACATCAGCATAGCATCGACATTCCTCCTTATAGCCTCAATAACAATCTGAATGTATTTCTGGTCATGCGACGATCGTATGCTGTTTATATGCTCTTTACACGTTAGCAACTAGGCGTTCGGTGTTGATCGCGTGTTGGTGTTAAACTGGAAGCACAATGAAAAATTCTTAATTTCCATCTTCTATGTATCCAGTATTTCTTCCTCCTGTTCCTATTATCTTTCTCTTCGTCAAGTAACAATACTATTATAACCATTTACTTAATACTAAATTTCGACATGTTTATAAAATGGCTAATAGTTGAGAATATGATCTCATGTGTTGCTGATGCGTGGATAACTGGTTAGTATCGTCCTGTTTAATGGGCGATAGTTGTGAATATATCGATGATGGTCTGATGCTGGTCAGGCCCCGTGCTGTTATATGGGCGACGACCTTTAGTTACAAAAGGGGTGATAGGATTTCGGTACAGGCTTTCCGTTTTTTGACTGACTTGGGTGGCTAACTTGATGGCAAATTGACTTACTTTTTATTTTTTCTGTAACATGCAATGAATACGTTTTACAGGTTTGGCGCGTGTGACACACCAGGCCCTATCTAACAGTTGCTAGCGGGCCAGGGTTTCGGGTTGTACTTTATGGATGTTCATACATAAACTCTGTGTACCTCTCAGTCTCGTACGCGTCATAAACTAATTTTATCAATTCAAGTTTTTAACTTGTAACAATCGTGAAAATGTCTGAGGCTAAATCCTTAGAAACCACAAGTTAATTTACTAATGATAAAAAATAAATCGTGCACCGTTACAATATTTATCGGTAATTAAAACATTTGATAAAATTATATTTTATTTTTAAGTTTGTTATTGCTTAGAAAATTATGAAATATATCTTTCACTTGTACAAATTGTATCAGCGAAAAAAATATTACGTTAAAATTTTCTTCAATATTATAATAATACAGTTATTACAAAAGTAAAATAATTTTATACAAAGTTTTAGAATCAATGCGCAAAGTTAATTCTGTCTGTTGATCTGTTGCAAAGCACCTTAATTAGATCCTTTAAACTGTTTATGAACGATACGAAGCGTATAATTTTTTCCATGGATTTTGCAGGTACGAATAAATAAATTGCAATTGGATCGCATCAAATTCGAGTATACTTGAGCAAAGCAGAAATACCAAGAATATTGCGTCCGATGTAGCCACTATAAATCGCCGTGGCGTTACGTGTCAAACAAGCCAATATAAATCCTGATATCGTGGCTAACAAGCATCCGCAAATTGAAGTTCATTGCATCGACTAAGTCCGAAGTGAACGCAATCCTTGGCTCCATCCTTAATTAATTCATGTTAGTTACGTCGAGATTTTTTCCCCGTCGGGATTATAATTCTTCTCGTTCCCTCTTTCCCTAGGCACGTTGCATTCTTCGTGTCGTTGCTCGTGGAAATATTAAAGTAGAAATCACCACGAGTTTTCGCTATTCAAGATTGTCGAATAAATCTTCTCGCGCGTGTAATCTTCGGAATGTTAATCTTGATAAGTTAGTTTTACTCGCGATAGCGTCATTTAATATGTAAAGTATTTTTTGAATAAAAGTGGTAATTGATGGACGTGGCGTGACTAAGGTCTATTTTTAAAATAATCGAAGTGATAAGTGAATGTGCTGTACTTTCACAATGATGATTTATTTAGATATAATTTTTAACTCATTGTGTGTCTTCATCGAAAATTCATATTCTATCAGGTTGTCCTAAAAGTTTCTTTCGTTATCTTCACGCAGCGGCTTCGTTTGTTCAACGAAAGATGGAGAAAGGTAATAGAGAAAAATGGCTGGTACATAATATAATAGTATATTCTAAAGCGTAAAATGTTACACATTCATTACTTATTAATAAAACAAAAGAAACTTTTGGGACAACTTAATATTATAGAATAGTGGAAATCGTTAATACTAGAAATTTTCTAAATTTACAGTAATATATTTTTGGAGATTTTCCCCTTTATGCGTGTTTTTTTGTAAAAAAATATGCATAAAGAATTGGCATTTTTTCAAATACCTATCATTTTGATTTCTTTGGTATAAATAAGTATACTTTAATCGCCGATAGTTCTAGTGTTAAAAAACTGCTGCTTGTAATAGTAATATACATTATTGATCGGAACTGTTGAAGCATCAGTGTTTTTCAAGATCCTTATCAAGATTAAATCGGTTATTTGATATTAAAAACTATACATTTTTTTCAATTCTCGTTTTTCTAAATAATCAGATAATATTGCTTTCTAAACTTTTTGCAAATAATTTCATAATTACATTTTATGTTCTGGACATCTTTTCTCCTCTCTATTTATTCAATTCGTTTTATAAATATAAGTGTGGTCATCTATTTTCCTTATTGCTTGAATAACTCTTAATAAAGACGGTAGGTGCTTTAATTAAATTCACAGTATCATACTTTATTTGTTTAAATTGTATTCTTTAGGAAAAGAATCATGACGAAAACAAACTGTGTCGCGATAGTGGCGATCGCGAAAAACAAATTTTTATTTTTAGATACACTTTTCTTATTGTCAAAGGATAATAGACTTATAGGTATTGCAATTTTGAACATTTATTCATTATTCATATTAAATAATACAAATTGAAATTATTCAAAAGAAAATTAAAAAATTCTTCTGCAGGAATTAGCTAATGAATTGATTAAATATCAACATGAAAATAAAAGTTTAAATGTTCCAGCGTTTAGAAACAAAATGTTATACATACTATAGATGTTTTAATATGAAAGGAATTAATAACAAAATAATAAACAACACAGAACTAGAAAAAAAATGGAAGATGCTTTCAAAATACAATATAGGATAAAAATACAATACAGTAGAATCTCCGTTATATGAATTGATTGAGAAACAAAGGTGTTCACACGAGAGAATTTTTCATATAACGGAACAATAAGCGTTCAGAACTCGGTTTGATTTAATAATTAAGACAAAATAAAATAAAATGAATACAAATTATACATAATAAAAAAGAAACAATGTTTTTCAATCTCCCTTCTTTCTTTTAACGAAATCAAGGATCCCAATTATGTGACACCTAAGTTGCATAATTTATTTAATACAAGTAAGTCTCCAGTATTACCTCTGTCTAACAAGAGCGTACCGGCGATATTTACGAAAGTTGATACTTGAAGAAGCTGAAGTGGTGATAATCTAAACATATTCATTCCTCGCCAGTACGCGTTGGTTTAGAATGATGATGTAGTTTCGTTTGAATCATTGTAAGGAACAGAGCTATTGGAAATGGGTGCTGCATATGCTAAACGGTTTGAAGCGGTGTTTCTATGTTCGCATTCGAAAGGGGCTAAAATAAGTTGTGCCAGTGCTGCAAAATTTTTACACAAGTCTCGGGAGTTTGTTAAAAAGTGGGTAAAGCAATATCAAGAAACAAACATTGTCGATGATTTCTGAACTTGCGATTTATAGCGAGGCACTACAAGTAGAGAGGATAAAGTGATTATTCGATGTTTTTATAAAAATCCTATACTTTCGCTACGTAAAAGGCAAGTTTTTTTTAGCAAAAAACGCTATAAATGTTCGTATAACGACTTTAAAAGCCTGTTTGGAAGAAAAAAATATCAAATGGCGCAGTAAAAAATCGAAACCGTTGTTATTAACAAAACATATCAAAAATCGTCTGACGTGGACTTATAAGAACCTCAAGCGTGATTGGAGTGATATAATATTTAGCGATGAATTTTCTTTTTGGGCGTGGTCTCCAATTAAACGTGTTTGGTCTCTTTATGGCCAACCTTTAATTTAGAAAAGTGTGAAACACTCAAAAAATGTCCATGTTTGGGATTGCTTCAACGCACGTAGCTTTGGCACATTATGCGTATTCACGCACAATTTAAATGCAAAGAAAATGTTAAAAATATACCAAAGGGGGTTTTTTAACATCAGTTAAACGCTGATTTAATCAAACTGAAAGGACGTGGATATTACAAGAGGACAATGACCCAAAACATCGGAGCCGCGTCTGCACAAGATAGAAGTCCGAGAACAGTATCGCCGTGTTGGATTGGTCGTCACAGTTCCCAGATGCAAATCCAATCGAAAATATGTGGTCCCTTGTGAGGAACAGATTGAGAGGAAAGCGTATTTTAAAATTAAGAACATTAATAGATCGCATTCAAAAAATATGGAGGACACTACCTACATCCTACGCAGAAAAGTTAATAGGAAGCATGCCGAAACGTTGTCAATCTATAATCAATAACGAAGGAGATTGGTCGCATTATTAAGTAAGAGCGTATTAGTGTTATACACATACTTTCGATCCATACTAAATTTTCTACAAATATATTAATTTTTGCAGAGATTTTGACGGTACGCTCTTATTGGACAAGGTTTGAAATGCTTCAAAATGAGTTGCTACATCTTCGTCGCTGCTATCACTGATTTCATTTTGGCTATCCATTTCTTGCCTTTATTTATAACATTTTCTAACATAAAGTCGTCGGAAGAATGTGCTCGATTATTGTAATTTTTATCGATTAATCTTGTCACAATCTTCGCATCCTGGTATCTTGTGTGGTGTTACAATGATTTCATCCGTGTCATTTCCGTTTGATTTTAATTACTCATTTTCTCCTATTGTTTTATTCAACAAACATTTATGCCATGATCTCCTCAGTGTTTCGTTTTTGATATTTAACTTGGCGTTTTTTATCATGTTAAGAATTAAATCGGAAAAGAATACTTCTATTCTGGTTCTAGCGAATCTGTCTCCAAGTCCCTTAGGATATTGTGAGTGATTGGTATAGAACAATTCAAGTGTAGCGTTATAAAACAATACTTTTTATTACTTGTATTCTAGCAAGTATAATATAGAACATAAAGAAAAGACAAGAAAGGTAGAGCGATGCTCTAGTCATTAATGATTATTAGAGTGACCTATCAGACTTGGAGGGAAGATGTGAATCCAACATATCATATTACTGCAGCCTCTTAAAAAGTCTAGTAGGGTAAGTACGGGTAAGCGGCGCCCATGCCATTGTTGTTTACAAAACAATATTTTTTGTCTAAAACAGCATTTTGTAAAATTTTAGATGTTTATTTTTTCGTTTAAGGGCAATATTAGGGTAAAAACCATAAACTTTATCGTTTGTTTTTTCAGTTATTACTTAAGATATTTAGATGAAAAAAAGGAAAGAAAGATACGAACTAGCTCTATTTGAGATATTTTTTTCAGATTTGCAAACCGATTATTAAGGCTAGAAAAAAATAATTGTAGTATCGTAGTTTAGAACACAGCAGTGGGTATTCCCAAAGACAGGGCCATAAAAGAGAAAGGCATTTGCGAAGATCAGGCCCAAGGAGCTGGCAAGTGCTTTTCCGGCCGTTGCGTAGGCAAGGGTGAAGAGTGTGTAGTGGTGGGAGTGAGTGGTGGAAAAAAAAGGGTGGAATAATTTAGAAAAATATAATACTTAGTAAAATAAAAGATGTCTTGTCAACATAATCCTGTAAATTAATCCCTAATAAGATACAGATATTTTATTTTATCTGAATTTTGTCTGTAAAGTAATGTTGAGTACAGTATATCTGTAAAATAATTCAACAGAAATCTGAGATTTTTCAGTGTTCGTAGTTCCTTAGACCTGAAATATAAAGTTTCAACTGAAATGGAAGATAGAAACGTATACCAAACATTTTTTGTAAATAAGTAAAACAAACATTTAATGAAACGAATATCCACCTTTATCTTGATGTACTTCCGCCGAGATTAAATTGTAGACCTATGTGGATAGAACATTTTTTGCTTGTTTTAGATACTATATGCTCCTGAATTGTTGTACTTTTTTTTCAAAACACTCCGTATAGCGATCTTCTGTGCAAGTTCTCTAATCACTGTACGTGGATCAACTCTGTAATGCTTCACAATTTACGATAATTAAATCCATAATTAACTTCGGGACAAATGCAAACCGTAGAACCTAAATACAGGGTGCCCTAGTATAAAGAGATCACCTAAGTATCTCTTTTATTTTTAATAATATGAGAAAATATTTACAGCACAATTTAAGTCGTTTCAAAAGAGAAAGGAAACCTCGGAAGGAAACATTTTCTTGTGCACTTTTTTTTTCTTTTTTAGGAAAGCATATATTTTTTTCTGTCGATTTTTATAGTAAATATTGAAACGAATTAGAGTGTATTTAAGTTATGATCATTAGATGACCTTGATCATTAAAAAAGTGTTCAAATTCCACGATCATGTTAGAATGGTATATGAACATACTATTTATGTTAATTACTGGATTGAACATAATGGGGTTGCATGCATTAAAGTCAGCATATTTANAAAATAAAAGATGTCTTGTCAACATAATCCTGTAAATTAATCCCTAATAAGATACAGATATTTTATTTTATCTGAATTTTGTCTGTAAAGTAATGTTGAGTACAGTATATCTGTAAAATAATTCAACAGAAATCTGAGATTTTTCAGTGTTCGTAGTTCCTTAGACCTGAAATATAAAGTTTCAACTGAAATGGAAGATAGAAACGTATACCAAACATTTTTTGTAAATAAGTAAAACAAACATTTAATGAAACGAATATCCACCTTTATCTTGATGTACTTCCGCCGAGATTAAATTGTAGACCTATGTGGATAGAACATTTTTTGCTTGTTTTAGATACTATATGCTCCTGAATTGTTGTACTTTTTTTTCAAAACACTCCGTATAGCGATCTTCTGTGCAAGTTCTCTAATCACTGTACGTGGATCAACTCTGTAATGCTTCACAATTTACGATAATTAAATCCATAATTAACTTCGGGACAAATGCAAACCGTAGAACCTAAATACGGGGTGCCCTAGTATAAAGAGATCACCTAAGTATCTCTTTTATTTTTAATAATATGAGAAAATATTTACAGCACAATTTAAGTCGTTTCAAAAGAGAAAGGAAACCTCGGAAGGAAACATTTTCTTGTGCACTTTTTTTTTCTTTTTTAGGAAAGCATATATTTTTTTCTGTCGATTTTTATAGTAAATATTGAAACGAATTAGAGTGTATTTAAGTTATGATCATTAGATGACCTTGATCATTAAAAAAGTGTTCAAATTCCACGATCATGTTAGAATGGTATATGAACATACTATTTATGTTAATTACTGGATTGAACATAATGGGGTTGCATGCATTAAAGTCAGCATATTTATTGGATCTGACGTCATTAGATTTTTCATCTTGAGGAAAGCTAAAAGAAGATGCTTACCAACAACTTACCACCGCAGAAAATATAATGAATCGCATTATTAAAGCTTTTGCTGCTATAAAATCAGAAACAATTGAAACAGTATCACAACCCGTCATTAATCATTTTTGGAAAGTGTTACACTTTCGATGCACACTTTGAATATTTATAACATAAGCAGCAAGTTCATGCACAATCCTAGCCCTGTCTTAAAGCTTGAACGCTTTTTTATGTGTAAGACCATCTCAGGGTCGTAAGTTATGCTGCGCTGTAAAAAAGGTGAAAGAGAAACAAGAGAAAAGGAATAGGTGAGGAAGGTGTTTAGTGTAAGGCTTGCTAGAGCAGGCCCATGACAGACGCGCAGATTGTAGAGTCAGATTAACCCATTCCAAACAGATTACACACGGGGTGTGTAATGCATTTTCTAGCATTACTTAATAAGATTGTTTTGAAATAAAGTAAAGTTGAAAGATGTGTAAAGATCAAAATTTCTATTGGTTTCAAGTTAGACCTTAAAATGAGTAACCTAAGGTCAGGTTAAGATAAAAAAAAAGCAAAGAAAGAACTGCAGTGAATGTTACAGTTATGGTAAAAGGAAAACTTCTACGGTTGATGATTTGAGAGAATAGTTCAAGAAGTATCATAAACAAAAAAATATAAGATTCTTCGGAGAAAAATATTATAAATATTTTATCACCTCTGTAATATTTTCTTAAAATTTATTCACCAGTGATCTCCTAATTTTTATTACTGAACTTAAAATAATAATCTCACTTTTATTTATTATTTTTTAAGTAAATTTTCTTTCGCTGTAACTACATCTTCTCTTTTTATTATGCATCGTGCACATGGTGCGTGATCGGTTTCTCGTAATAAAAATATTCTGCAAGAGCTGATTACACACATGGTGTACTACCATCACATTTATACGAAAAATGTTTGCAATGATAAATTCTTATCGTTCAGACATTTTTCCTGTTAAAAGTATTTAATATAAACGAAAAAAATTGTTTCGCTTCTGGAAATCGTCTTTAAAATAATTTTTCATCTCGAATAGATTAAAAATTCTTTATAGAAGGTGGATGGTTACATAAGGACTTGGACTTTGATGTCGAGTGTAGAAGGGCCGCCACACTCAGGCATGCTTTGATACATTTTAACATCCCCAACAAAAAGCAGCAACTTAAACATTAAAAAAATACCGGTGTCCTTAAAAGAATTCGAAAGCAGTGACAAACAAATTTCTCTTCGACGGTATTCCTTTTTCGAAACCATTTAAATTGTGATTCAAGTACATGTATATCTAATATCATTAAAAACGAACGGGATATTTAGCCGCTCTTATACCGGGATATCTTATCTGTCTAAATTTGAAGAAAAAGATACTCGATTTGTTTAAAATGATAGGCAAAGAAATTATCTTGTCCAATCAAAGCTTGAGGTTTTTTCCTTCCACAGAAATTTTCGCATTCGAAGATACCAAGATCTTAAGCTCGATGAACATCGATTAAGCAACGCCATACGGAACGGTCACTGAGATCTATCGATCCCAATTCCCATGTGAGGCATTACTCTGCAAGCTCCGCTAACTCCAGACGTATTGCACGGACAACGTTAAGGCTCATAAGCTTTACACAAATGTTTCGATTTATCTAATTGATCGATCGACCCCGGTATTGCAAGACGTTGCAGCGCCCTTCGTTCTGCTTGTAAAGTAAATTGCTGACGCTTCAGTGGATTTCTTTGCTGCACAGATCTTGCTGGATCTTCTTCCGTAAAGAACTATTTTCTTAATACCTCTGGTACCGTTTTCTTTTATGTTTTCAGTTGTCCGTACGAGATTAAACTTCTTGAAGTTTGTTACCGAAAGAAGTAATGGTTTATAAAATTACAAATTTTTAGGAAAGTTAGTTGATTCCGTTTGATTAGAAGTATAATTTTATACTTTTTTTTCATTAAACTTTTTTTGATTAATGGTTTTAATGAAATAGATATCCTTAATTATTCGTCAGTATTGTATTAATAGAATTCGGGAGTAAAATTGAGTAAAATTTTCAATTGTTTTTAATCATCAGACTGTAACAGAGCAGGAGGTTATGAAATATTAGATATAAAAAAGTATCGATTTTTGAAATATTAATTTCCGGTCGACGCTCAATGGGTTGGAAACCCGTTTTTCGTGGTCCAAAATTATTTTTGAGTTATTTCAAGGCTTAAGGTTATAGTATAATAGGTCGTTGTTTCGACACCAGCTAAAATATTACGAGGTTAAAAACATATATTAACGTTTAAAAAATTGAAGCAACCTTCTTTTTCTATAATAAGGAATTTGTAGAAAAGTGAACACTGATCAACGTTTGTTAGCAACATTTTTTTGCCAAATCATCGAAAATGTCGGTAAAATAGCCCTAACGATGTTAAGCCGTCTGGAAAGTGACTTTTTGTGGTCAAAATAAAAAATACTTTATATCGATTTGTTTTAAATGCCGTTAATGTAACTAACATAAATAAATTAAAAAATATTCAAAACAATTACTCAAAATTAGAACGTACTGGTACTTCGGGCACCCGTTTTTTAAAATTCGCATAACTATAAAAGTTGCAGGTAGTTGCACTTGAAATTTGGAAGTTGCTCTTTATAATTGTCTAAACTTTCATATGAAACAAGTCCCATGTCCTACGCTTCCAAACATTTTTTAAAAACTCTTCTCAAAGTTTAAATTGCTATAGATATTGCAGCATTTGTACATCGATTAAATAACGCTTAGGAGCTAATTAAATAATCAAAATACGCCTATTGATACACATAAAACATTGATTCAAACCTGTTATTTCATACTGTACAACGAGTTCTTAGAATAATTGGTTTTACTTTGAATTTCTGAATTTTGTCATACATAATTATCTAAACTGGCTAATATTTTGTATTTTTAAGTTTTAAAGAGTTATCAATTGATGTAAACAAAAAATTTTTCAAATGTGAAATTTCAAAAATTCAATTTTGGCCACGGAAAACGGGTTTTTAGCCCACTGTGCACCGCATCGTGGGATGGCCAGCAATAGTGCAGTAGTCTTAGCGTACAAATTTTACACAGAGTACCCTATAGATACTCGAGGCTGGTGTTCAACTGTTGATGTTGTATTAGGCAGTATTCGATGTGTTATTCAAGTCTGTATACGCAGTACTCAGTGTAGAATGCTAAAAGTTTTTTTTATTAATATCTCGGAAAGAAATAATTGACTGAAGCTATAATTTCCTCCCTACCCTTTTATCCCTCTAAATTTCGTATCGATCGGTCACCGGGACCTTTCGGAAGTACACTCTACAATAAAAATTATTCTGACCTTTGCAATACAACTCGATTGTGTTATTAATTTTCTAAACTATTTATTGAAAGTTGATTATTATTATGCATTGAGTTAATTGTCTTTAATATTGTTTATAATTTTTTTCGCTGTTTAAATTCTAAAACAAGTACTTGTATATGTTTATCATACCTTCTCATAATTTCGAACTTAAATTCTACAAGTCAGTCTCGTGAATCAAAGTAGAATCCATGAAACATCACGTATTCTCGATTGATTTTGATTCAGAATTACATTGATTGGTATAATATACATTACCGATCGAATGTTTGAAAGTATCAATGATTTTCAAGATCCTTTCATATTTCTTTGTTATAACATAATTTCGTGACGACAAACGAAACAGTTCTAAATAGCCGAGTATGTATCTAGCTTTGCAAATTAGTAACTTATGTTATCAAGTTTTAATTGTTATTACGAATTCTTAGCATTCTTCAAATAAGGTTTTTAAAATAATCTTCTTGTAGATAAATTTATTACACAATTATACTTTCTTTAGCGTACACTTTTTTCTCACATTTCTATTTAAATGATGCTAGCAATATCGATAGTATCGATGGTAAGTCTGGTAACTTTGTGTACATTTGTTTTCTTTTACAAATCTATTGCTAACTTCACTTAATTACCGCAGGAGATGCGAGAATTGAGCTTACTGCAATAAACGTTACTATTTTAATTATATACTGGGGGGCAATGGGAGAGTTAGTAAGAAATGCGTGTTCGCTGAAATATCGTTTATTCGTTTGTTGTGGTGTGTTTCATGACGTTCATTTTTTAACTGTTCGTGCAGTTTTCGAAAGCTTGACTAGGGCGAGTTGAACTACCCGATACTTTTCTGTCTTCGGAACAGATTTTATAGTAGGGAAATGAGAAATTGGCTGTCTGCGAGCTGAAATGTCACAGGGGAAAGGTGAATAGTCGACTCGCAGTACCCGTAAAGGATAACAGTGACGACCAAATTTAGGCAGATATCATTATTGATTGAGTAGTTGGCTATCTGAATTAAGGCGTCATTATTATTCTTTTTTTACGCATTCCATCGCCGCGAGCAAATAATTCTCCTTTCCTCTGTGACATTTCAGCTTATAGGTAGTCGGCCAATTTCTCATCTCCCTACTGTACGTGGATCACAGTTCTCCGAGAACAGATATCGATATTCATATGCAGCGAATCGACATTGACAATTGACGCGTCCATTGCGTGATTATTTTCCATGTCTAATTTATGTGTCCGACTACGTGCTCGTCACACAGACCGTCGCAATACGGTGTTGGTACGAAATAAGCAACTGGCTCGAAACCGGCCAGTGCTTATGACGGATCAAGGATACTACTCGGCTTGACTTTGCTCTCGTACGGGAGAAGAGAAAACACCGAAAATGAATGCGAGCAGCAATATTATTCGTTGGTAAAGGATGTAACACGCCGGAAGCGCTAATGTTAAAGTTAGAAATGTTTTATCCTTTTTCTATTAAAAGATAACATTGTTCATTTGACCGTAAAAATTTATGATTTTTCGCTTTCACGGATTTTTCACTCGTTCTCGGATCTGTCACTCTGCGGAGAACATCAAAGAAAAAGAAGATAGCGAGTTGCTTATTTGAGCCAATATCTGTACTATTACAAAACAAATTCGAGACTTGATCCATGACGTAAACAAAAATAATAAATCTATTGTGTTTAACTATCCACCATTAAAGGAAAGAAGCACAGATGAAATGCCAATCGAATCTCAAATCATAAATATAAATCTACCATTCCTATGTGACGATTATAAACAGCACACAAATAAAATTATTAATGAAGAATGGAACGCCATGTGGCATGCCAAGATCTCAAATATACATGAATTAGACTACAGTTTTAGTAATAAAACTAAGACGAGCGTCTAAATAAAAGAGATCAGGTCATCACAACTCTGCTTAAAATTCATCACATAAATCGCTACCGAAATATGTTAACAATGCAACATTCAAACCACGGTTAAACGTTTATTACATAATTGTACCAAAATGGACAACTTCAGAGCTGCTAACACTACCGACGTGAAACAAATGTTATTAACTGTCGGAAAGAAAAATTTTTATATTCTGTTATCTATAGTATTTTATATATATATATTGTCTATTCCTACATTTACTATCCTTACTTCAATGTACCATTGTACGTTCCTAATCCTTAGCAGTTAATGCGACACATAATAAATAAATAAAAAAGAAAAAGAAAAACTGTACCATGCGAAACAAACTATAAATGACAACTTCACTTATTTTTTCGAGTTCCAGTAATGTAATCGATAATGTACAGAATGATTTGTTGGTGTTTAAACTTTATACTTGAGATTGTCGTTTAGTTGACACCAGAGAAAGAAAAATATAGTATTATAATAGAATAGTCAACATTTTTAAATGCTATAATTTAAATTCATGTTATACTTTGAAATTATACAAATCGTGCACGTATCAAGTATCATTTTACAAAATTACATGCTTTTTTTTTATTATTAAAAATTTAAATTAATGTTTCGCATATATTCAGTATTATGTTTCATTTTTTATGATAATCTCCGTTATTTTTCGTTCGACCGGTATAAAACTGCATGGTAAAGCTATGACCAGTATTGATGTGGAAGTAAATCGTGGAGTATTTTAAGCAAAAATTCAAAACGTTCGACCAGTCGGACGAAAGAAAAGCCAAAGTGCTTTTAACCGCAATCTACGTTCCACACCCTACGCTTGTGCCTTCTCCTGTTTAACATTGAGCGCGTATTCAAACCAATTTAAAATCTGACGAGGTGCAAACTATATGCGAGCTCGGCTAGCATTGCAAACTGTGATATTCAATGGGCACCGTTCGTATTCACGATGTTTTTTTGATGTTGAAAACGATACACGCGAACCAGATTCTCACATTTTTCTGTAAAAATATCGTTTCCACTGGATTTATGATACAACCGTTTAAAATTCGCCAGTTTTTTTTTTTCTAAAAAAAGATTGAAAAGAAATATTAATAAATTAAATAATACGATTTTTTGTACTACGAATCTTTTGGGGCAAGCGAAGAGTATTGTTTCGAGTTCTGATAATCTAGAAAAGAATATGAGAAGTAGTAACCATCCGTGTCGATGCAATATTTCAAATATACGTTTTAAATATAATGTTTAAATCGAAATGAAATAATATTTTTGCAGTAGTCTCAGTAGTTGTGAAAATATTATTGCACAGTAATAAAGAGAACGTACAAATTCAATTAACAGGATGATTATCAAGTTTGTGTAGTTATAAATAGCTCTGTTTAAAAGCAGTATATTATTGCTATGCGATATTATGTTCTATATCGAATGAAAAATGTAATAATTAATGAACCATCGTATTTCCAATCATAACATTCATGACTTTAAAGTTTTCTTCAAATTGTTAACATGAGTTAGAGCCACTTGAAAGAAGCAGTTCAAAATTTATTTCATTCTTTAATGGCAATTTTCCATGGTTAACAAATTTTTATTGAATAATTTTTATTGGAAATAATTCTTGTTGATATGTTTCAAAGTTATACGATACAGTGAACCGTAGTAGTACTGATTGTGAGACAAAGAAAACAAGAATTGCGAGTAGTATAGAACTACCTATGGTCCGGCACACTGTATACGAACATAAGCATTATATTTTCAACTAGATTTCCAAGAATAACTTATTTGACTTAAAATTAAAACGAATTCTGGATTCTATTTTTATATTAAATTTATATTAAATTTTTATATTAAATAAGATATTTTTTATATCGAATATTATTGTCAGCAAGCTTGTAATAATTTGCAATATAATGTCGATCCATAAATATGTAATTTATTAATAGTACCAGTGACCAAAACAGTTTCGTTTTATTTAAATAACAGCTTTGTATTTGTTTTGTATTCCTCTTGTATCATATTTTTGTATTACTTTGTTGAGTTTTTCAAATACAAGCATCACGTATGTAATAACATAATATTTCAGGAGAAAATATTAATATTTTATAATTCGATTCGGTAACTTTATGTGATAAACAATTAGTACGAAATGTTAGATGTTATACATTACTGATTAAAAATGATACGAACTTATAATATTTCTACACTCACTGTTTTTGTGTTACACATAGAGTCAAATAAAACAAATAGACGCAACAATTCGTGAATACGAGTGAGTAACTAAATTGTGTTGTAACGTATTTTAATGTTTAAAATATTTACATATACATTTTCTGTATTTCATTGTAAATATTCCTACATATTAATCACGAATATATTGGGTTAATGCATACGAAATTGCGATTTCAATCAGAGGAACTTGAACGAAAATATTTTTTGCTTTTATTTACTTCGTGTAATTGAAATAATTTTTATTATTTCGTACGCATACTTCCTAATGAAAAACTAAATAATTTATCCATCTGCAGTAGTGATAGATTCCTATGTTTAGTAATTTTTTAACAATAACAAGTATTATTTTATTTACTAACTTTTCTACGGGGAATCTTACAATTTCAAAAGCTCTTAGATAGATTTTGTAGATTGAAATAATTCTTCGATGTTGTCGGTACAATGTTTTAGACGTAAGTTTTTGATAAATGCTATTGTGTTCTTTATGAAGATTCGGAGGTCTTCTTTTAGAAGTTGTGGGAGTAGGGAAAGGTTCAATAGAAATTCTTGGATATTACAAGGGATTGATGAGTAAGGAATTGATGAATATGACTCGGGGTTGCTGAGTAACAGATTCAAGGGTCGTTACTGTGTGTGTATGATAGGAAGGAAATTTTGGGATTACTTATCTTAAACTAAATGGTAAACATAAAAATATTTAACCAGCTCAGAGCAGTATCCAGCAATAGTAATTGATGTTCCTTCGTGAGAGGAATTTTTAGAATGCTCGACTTTTAAAAAATTATTCGAACTTCTATATAAATGAAAGTTTAGCGGAAATAAGTCCATCGATAGGGGGACAGTTAGAATTTAATATTTTAATTCATGCAGTTTCTGTAGAGTTTCGATTCATTTAATCTGACTGCATCGTTTTAAACTTTTTGCATATTATTTGCATTTGAATTCAATATTTTCTCGCTGTTACTGTTTTATCAGATTGTAAGCAGCTATAATGTATGATTCCTTTTTTACACCAAATATAAATAAAAAAATTGTTTTACATCATTTCAATATTTGCCGTTTTAAATTAGTGAGATAAATGTAATGTTTTAAATAATCCTAAGTAAAAAGTGTTGAATTCGTGCAAGAATATTATCATATTTTGTTAAACGGTACACATTATTTTATATATATATATATATATACAAATATTTATAGATTTATCTAATAATATTGTTTAACAATCATCATTCGAACCGCATAACTTGTTATATGCCATATTATTTTCAAATATTTACGTCACAAAATTCATCTTGTATTTTGATAGAACTTTGCAATGGATTTAAATTATTATTTATTAACGATTCGCAGAAAGATAAACAAATTGAAACTTTAAATGAATGCGCCACTAAGGAAAACGAACATATCGATCCAAAGTCGAACATTTCCATCGTGTTTTTTCAAAATTTTTTATTTATATTACATTCCATTTTTCACGAATTATAAATCTGGAAGAAAAAAACTGCTTGCGATCATTTTATTGCAATTACCAATCAAACATTAGATAGGCACAAAAATCTTCATATTCAATTCAGTTTATTATCAAGATAAAATTATCCAAAAGGATACACTGATTCGTTTACGGCGAGGAGTCGAGGAGTCGAGGGGTATAGTTCTAAATAGTCGAGCGTGCGTGTCGCACTCAATTAAGCCGACCAAAATGAAAGTTCGCTAATTAACAGGCGTCGCGCGGAGGAGACCGGTGGTTGGCTAGCCACTCGTGTCATTCTTCACGGCCACGAAATTCGAAGCTCGACGTGAACGCACTCGGAACCACAGAATAATTAAGTTTGCTCCCGTAAAGAAGAGACCAGACGAGAGAAGTCGTTAAATCGTACATCAATTTATCCGGTCACGTTTGCTGTGAGTTTTTTCGGTGTGGTTGATATCTACCTCCTAGGGAAACCAAACTATCGTATGAACGCATCAATTCTGTAAGGCGGGACCTGTAATTTCGGTAATAAAGAGTGATGATGGCCATCGGTCAAAATAAGATACCTTCGTGCATGAATTGCATCAACGCGAAGGAACGCTGGTTTGAAATCATACAAAAAATATAATTTCTGTTTGTTAAAGTTTTGGTGAATATAGTGTTCGGTAAAAGTCTCATGTAAAACCGCCTGTATTATTGGTCTTGTAATTGTAGTAACTAAACAATATTTTTTAAAAACATTTCCAAATAATGTTACATGAAAACGAAGTTTTAGATATTCCCTTCATTTGTATAACGTTTTTATGATTTTGCCTAGTTCACAAGTTTGTAACACGTTCTGAAATAAACAGAACCCTATCCTGAGTACCTATGACATAAAGTACGTATAGGATTATTTTGAACGAACTAGTGCAAGAAAGAAACTCAAAAACGTGAATGAACTTTTTCAAATATTGAAATGAAAACGACAAAGAATACAATATGAGTTTTTTTGCAAAATTATACATTATCATCCGTCATCGAATTCTTATTGTTGAAAAAGCAAATCAAAGTTGCACAAAATGTATATTATTTTATATTAATTAGTATTTTTTATGATAATTCCTGAATCTTAATTTAAATGCTTATTAAGATACAACGACATAATTAACATAATGTAAGGAAGACTGGCGGACGAGGCAGAAAGGAATTAGCAACATTGAATCTTCAAAAAAAAAACAATTTTTTTTTATCTGTTCTGTTTAACGTGCTCGTTAAGGCTGTCGAAGCCTGGCCCTTTTCCTAGGAAGTGTCCTAGGAAAGAGGGTGTAGTCCTAAGTGGACGCACTTAGCCGATTCGTTACGTGCGCAGGGATAAGGTAGAACGGCTTTTATTGCTTACAATAATTTTTATTGCTTTTGGTAGGTGGTTCATGATTTTTGCTCAGTACTATATGTCCAAATGGTGATTTAAGAGCGACGCGTTTAAATGCTCCTTTCTTTTCAATCCTGAAACAACCGACGGTCTAACAGTGACAAGGAGGCCGATGCAGGGTTATTTATGACCCGTATTATGGTTTTCGTAACATATACTTCAGAACAAGTTTCTTTATCAAAGTCATATCTCATTACACCGCTGAATAGTATGAAAACTGCGGACTTGGAAAAAATTAATGAATAAATAAATTTATAATAAATAATTAATTCAGTAAATAATTGTCTTTTATTCATTATCTGTACAGTTTTACACATAAAATACTACACTCTTTTATTGCATGAATATTGCAAATATGTTTTTCGTATAGATATTGTACACTTGATTGCAAACTTGGAAGTACATATGTAAGAGTATAATATAGAATCAACTAACCAATTGTGTATTAACTCTTTGCGGCACAGGACTTCAGATAATAAAATAGACCCATGTTGCGTAGAAATTTTAATGCGTTTTAAACGAAACAAAATTGGTATGTCTTTACTAATAAAGGAATCGCATAATGTAAAAACAAAAAAATAATAGTAATTCAATTGAATTTCTTGTTATAGGATTTGACTCAAATAGTTCCATCGTGCCACATGGGTTCATGAATGATACTTATTAAAGCACATCCTTTTCTGTAAATCAAGGTGGGACTAAAAATATCCCACCATGCATTACGGTGCATCAAAAAGGTGGGACACTTTTAATTTCAGCGTGCCCCAAAGAGTTAACACGTTCGCGGACGTGAATGCTATAGCATTCATTTTCACGATGATGCAGAATGACATGAATGCTATAGCATTCAAATCTTGAAGTCAATTATTTTGAATTTAATTTTATATAACCTTATGATGTGTATTGTCGTGGATGCTATAGCATTCATTGTATATAACGATTAAAATATGATAATTTGACTGCCCTTGTAAAATGTGTTTAATCAAATTTCGGATATCACAACCAATTTAAAAAAAATCACTGTCAATCTTTGCACCTCGCTGAAACTTTTACTGTCCGCGAACGTGTTAAGATACGTATATAAATATCAGGTCAAAAGTGACTGCGTATCGATCAGGCAAAGGTTAAACGTGAGATGCTTGTAGTAATTTTAGCAATACACTCGTGGAAGTCGTACTCTTTTTTTTTGTAGTTATTATATGTTCACTAAAAGCAGGAATATTTTGTGTTAAATTATAAATTAAATTATTAATTTCTTTAATATGTCTTGTTCTCTGTTTATAAATTTGTGTTAATGTGATTTAGAGTATTATTACAAAGAATATTAGAAAATTGTAAATCTGTGACTCTTGTTAAAAAAAAGTTCGCTAATTGGAAATATTAAAGACTAAAAATCAAGATGAAAGAAAATTAAAAGTAAAAAGGAAAGAGGCAATTAAATAGGATTAAAGTTTAAAACCATATTAGTTCCTTCCGAAGATTGATTAAAATCTTGTTTTGGTTTAATACTAATTAGAATAATTGAGAATTAACTTTTACAAAACATTTGATTATGTTAATTCAGAAAGAAATATATAAAAGATGTAAAAGATATTTTTTTGTACTTAACACTTTTTAAGACTAAAACTACCAAAGCGATCAAAATGACCGGCTTGTAATTTCTCGTAGAAATTCTATAAATTTACAATGATGCAATTTGGGGGATTTTCCATGATTTTCTGTAAAAAATATAGATAAAGATTTGTTTTCCTTGCATTATGTATTTTTTAGAACACCTATCATTTTTATTTCGTGAGGTACAAATAGTTCTACTTTAATCGTCGGTAGTTTTAGTGTTAAGGAAGCACTTTTTAACAAATGTTTAATAGAATTTGTTTTAATATAATTTCATTTGGAAATATTTTATATTAATATAACTGCACAATAAGCCTTGTTTTTCAAATTAAAGTAAAATATAAATAAAATTGTATGTTTCTAATTATGACCTATATACTAATTGTGTACTTCAATAATTGATTATAATTAAAAGATTCTAACAGTAATATCAATATTAATAACAGTAACAATACCAGTAACAGTAACAGCAACAACAACTGTAATAAAGATTCTAACAATAATATGGTTATAGAAACCATAATAACTCTATCTTCGGATAATAAACTAAATAATAATAATAATAAAAGATAACTCTATTTTTTATTCATAATATTTATTCATAATAAAAGATACTATATCATACCTGATTTGTTACGTACAATAACGATAATTTTTCAACTTCACATTATTTGTGTATAAAACTCTGGATACAAGGAAGTTTCATATCTTTCCTCAATTTATATCGCACAAATTCAAGTATTTGAGTTAATTTGTTTTCTACTAGGATTTAATTAAAAAATAAAAATTTGTGTCTGACTTAGTAGTGATTGTTGTATTTATTCGTTTCAGACACAAAACTTATATAATTTCCTGATAAGTGCTGTGCGGAACTGAGGAGTTTGCCCTCGGGACGGCATAGGGCAAGAGATACTTTTCGCTCGTTCCGCCTGATCGCGTCTGCGTCTCGTTTGTGACTAGGCTATACGAGTAGGAATATCGTGCATTCCTGAATACTCCAAAACGTAACATTTAATAGGAACATCGTATGTTTCTGAATATTCTCGAATATGACGTTAATAATATTCTAAAGAATGTTATTCTTTCGTTTTACGCAACATAGGTAGTTTTGAAATCGGACACGAGCAACCTTCGTCAAGCGATGCTGAGAGCGAGACGTCACAATTATAATTGTATTTTTTTTGTTTTGTTTTTTATTAAATAACGTATCAGTTAAACTTTGCTCAATTGCTGCAAAATCTCGATCTTCAACACATGTTCTCGTAGAAATTCTATAAATTTACAATGATGCAATTTGGGGGATTTTCCATGATTTTCTGTAAAAAATATAGATAAAGATTTGTTTTCCTTGCATTATGTATTTTTTAGAACACCTATCATTTTTATTTCGTGAGGTACAAATAGTTCTACTTTAATCGTCGGTAGTTTTAGTGTTAAGGAAGCACTTTTTAACAAATGTTTAATAGAATTTGTTTTAATATAATTTCATTTGGAAATATTTTATATTAATATAACTGCACAATAAGCCTTGTTTTTCAAATTAAAGTAAAATATAAATAAAATTGTATGTTTCTAATTATGACCTATATACTAATTGTGTACTTCAATAATTGATTATAATTAAAAGATTCTAACAGTAATATCAATATTAATAACAGTAACAATACCAGTAACAGTAACAGCAACAACAATTGTAATAAAGATTCTAACAATAATATGGTTATAGAAACCATAATAACTCTATCTTCGGATAATAAACTAAATAATAATAATAATAAAAGATAACTCTATTTTTTATTCATAATATTTATTCATAATAAAAGATACTATATCATACCTGATTTGTTACCTACAATAACGATAATTTTTCAACTTCACATTATTTGTGTATAAAACTCTGGATACAAGGAAGTTTCATATCTTTCCTCAATTTATATCGCACAAATTCAAGTATTTGAGTTAATTTGTTTTCTACTAGGATTTAATTAAAAAATAAAAATTTGTGTCTGACTTAGTAGTGATTGTTGTATTTATTCGTTTCAGACACAAAACTTATATAATTTCCTGATAAGTGCTGTGCGGAACTGAGGAGTTTGCCCTCGGGACGGCATAGGGCAAGAGATACTTTTCGCTCGTTCCGCCTGATCGCGTCTGCGTCTCGTTTGTGACTAGGCTATACGAGTAGGAATATCGTGCATTCCTGAATACTCCAAAACGTAACATTTAATAGGAACATCGTATGTTTCTGAATATTCTCGAATATGACGTTAATAATATTCTAAAGAATGTTATTCTTTCGTTTTACGCAACATAGGTAGTTTTGAAATCGGACACGAGCAACCTTCGTCAAGCGATGCTGAGAGCGAGACGTCACAATTATAATTGTATTTTTTTTTGTTTTGTTTTTTATTAAATAACGTATCAGTTAAACTTTGCTCAATTGCTGCAAAATCTCGATCTTCAACACATGTGCCCTGTTTTTATGATTGTTTGGGCGATATCCTACTGAATGGATTCCATAATCCACATCGGTGAAAAATGCTTAAAAATTAGTATCCTTACGGCCAGAAGAGTTAAGATTGGTATTCCGTAACTTAAATAAATGGACTGCTTAAATGGTGGTAATGTAATTCTTCTCGAGCCTCTTGCACTCGTTTTGCAGTGGCACAGTCGTACCCATACACAATACATCTAAATCTATTACTTTGGTAAAATATGTCCTATTTTTCCAACGATACCTTTTGTATCTCTAGATATACACGTTGTGTGCAAAATCGCAGTTTGATACTTTTCGCTTTATTTAATCATTGTACAACGTAAAAAGAAATCAATACTATAGTCGCTTAAACAATCGAAAATTTTGATTAGAACTGTTTAAAGACAAAGTGTATATTACAGGGATTTATATTTTTTTATCTTTGGAAATGATTTGATTAGGTAATTTATAAATTGATTAACTAATCAGACTCAAAATCAGAGACATAGAATTCTTATGCTTCTTTTAAATATATGAACTGCTAGCCTTTTGCATCTTTGTAAGTCTTATTGTTATGTTTTTTTGGGACTTTGCGTCTTAACGCATTGTGTGGTGTGTAGGTTTGTATACCTTTGGAATTCAGATTTATCTGCAATCCGATACATAACTTTTTACGATTTAACGATAAGTTAACACGTTTAGTGCTACGTCAGTCCCTGCGGATTGACGCTGAACTTTTTAACGTTTAAACGTTGATTTCCGAGATTCAACAGTATGTTAGAGAAATCGCGGTAGACGAACGGCTGAAGCAGGCTATGTGCGTTTCGTCAAGGCACTTCCCCACTTAAGGGAAATTCCTTGGGACCTAGGGCAATAAACTCAGGCAGATATACTGGCGGGAACGTCCTCACGACTCCTCGATAGTCCAAGGAAAGGACATTATTGTAACCGCCTTCAGAGCGAACACACGCATTATTAAACCCATATCAAAAACGCCTACAGACTCTTTTCTGAAAAACCGTTCGAATCCTGATTCCACCTTACAAGTATCAATAAAAAAAAAAAATAATACCTTAAAATTCATTAATGGGTGTTATTAAAATACGACAAACAAAGATACGACTTTCCTTTGCAGGCTTTTACAATTTTCTTCTTAAATTCTTCGCTACTTTTCGACTAAACACCTTTTAATTCGTATCGTAACATACACACAGTCTAATGGAAAGTCGATCAAAATCGGCATAGCACTTATCGTGTTAAACCCATACATCAAGATGTGTGTGATTACTTGCAATTTTGGAAGAATTATTCACGCGTGGAAAATATTTGTCGAGTTGTTTATCACGTTACCATTTATTTTATCAATGAGAGTATAAAAGTCAGAATTAAAAGGAGTATTAAAGTTTTTGTAACATTTAATAAGAAAACAAAATTCTACAAAATTTGATACGAAAGACGAGTTCGTGTACCCGTTGAAAAAAATATAGAAAAGTTATATGGATGGACTGGCATCAAAGTGAAATACTAAATCGATACAAATATTGGGAAGGTAAAGACCTGAAATTTTAATCAAAGAGATATAAAACATACGTTGTAACTCCAATTCACTTGCTATTGAAAAACGTAAAACGTTGCATATTGCTTGAATATTTTTGTATTAAACAGTGCCGCTATTCGATAATTTTACTTAAGATTACGCTATATTTTTTCGAACTATAATTTTTGCATTTAATGTACAATCATTTCCACAGTAATTCCGTAAATAGACATTATAAACCTAATCGATGCGATTTAGAATTTCTGTGCCAAATTCTCACACATCATAGGGTGTGCTTAGAAAAAAACATTCAGTTTCATGTAGGTAGCTTTTTTTACTAGCAAGGAAAGTTCACAAGTTCCATGGAACGCTTAGGCAAGCTTTTTCATAGATTTTTTAGTCGTCAAAAGGTGTTTATATTGAAAGTGGTACTTTCGTTTTTATGCAATTGCATGAGATCGTGGTACAAGTGGTTTATAAAAATTTTACGATCGGCCGTCGTGGCGGAGCTTCTCGAACGATACGGCCAAAGCAGATAACACTCGTAAAATCGAACTTTCATATTTGATGAGTTGTTTATAGGTATTTTATATTAGTGTACAGTTTTTGTACGTCGTTGCTCTATCAAATTATAATGCGAACGGCGGGGCGAGGTAGTGTTTTCACTGGACGATAGTAAATACCATTAAAATTTGATTATATTTAGAAGCATTAATTCGCGAGCTTGCACATACAGAATTTCGGTGCAATTTAATTGCCACTGTACGCACCGGTGCATCGATAATTTTTTCGCAAAATATTGAAATTCCGAGGGAATTCATGGATCTCGGTTGCAATGCGCTGCATCAATGAACTAAATTTTATTTACGGCTGCTAAAATAATTCAACGAAGTTAGATTACGATATGTTTGCAAGTTTCGGATGAAAAAGAAAATATTATACTTTTGGAGATTCTGAACAATTGTTCGGAACTGTGGAACTGTTGTGTAACGTTATAATATATTAGAATTTATTCAGGAAGTAAATATGAATGATTTTAAGTAGGTTTAATATTGAATTATTTTACAGAATTTTAGTACCTGATATCCTTGCATAACTTATTAATATCATTGTTCAATGAACATTAGGTGTAATAAGCGTTACAAAATTTAGTATACGATTTCTGGTTGCCTTACGCAATTTTTGCAACGATTATATGGCGATCTAAACCTAGTTAATAGTGGCGCGTATACATTTAATTTGCTTAAACCTTAAATCCACATTTATTTTATTGATTTTTATTAATTTCTGCTAATTTCTCAAGTATTCTAGCCGTTGATGCTCTACTTTAAGTTATACAAGCTTTTAAGTGCGATTTGCACGCTACACGAATAATCACTGTTTGCGTAATCCCATAATTCTCGAACTTTTTTTGAAATAAGCATTTATGCTATTCACACTTTATTGAAATTAATAGAGAAATATTTTTATATGCTTCTCTCAGCACATAGATTTTAGTTTTAGACATACAAAATTTAATACAAAAGATTGCGATTCTTTTTTCGATTATATTTTGGAGTAAGTATAACACGCTAATAGATTTTACTTTTTTATTATTCCAGAAGCCTTAATTATTCACCAACTATTGATTGCTCGTTGTATCTAGGCCCAAAATGCGGTTCTGACTTATACAAGGTGCCTTGATTTAGAGACCTCTTGCGTGAAACGTAGAGTCTCTTTTATTGTACAAGATGAGAGCCCATAAGACCTTAAGTCTTGTGTCCATCAACCCTACACATTCCGTTATTAAATGGCGAGAAGTCTCTTCCTCCTCTCTACATCTAACTCATTTCGCGTCCTTTTCAATCCCTATGCGAACCAGATGCCTTGGCGTGGAGCAGTGACCTGTCATTAGCCCTACAACCAATCGTAGATGCATGCGATCCAGGTGTGATTGGGTGATACCTAGTCTACTACATGGTCCTAAGAAGGTTCATATATATCTCGTACTACTCGCACAGTTCCAGAGTGTGGTGAATTGCTGCCCCTGTCCACTTTCTCGCCATCTCCTTTGCCGCATTGGTAGATACACGTGGTTCGGATTGGGCCATATAAGATCGGACATTTTCTAAATGTCCTGGAACTCATACTAGTTTTAAGCGGTTGAGCTTGTCCAATTAAATGTGTTTTAAGTCTTCTGTGTAAATTATTGAAGTCTAATGCAGTTGAAATGTAGCCAAAACCGAATTCAAACATCTAACCCAAACTTAATTTAAATTCGAATGTAATGAAAATCTAATTTAAACTTAATTCAAATTCAAATGTAACGAAATTTTAGTAAAAACGTAAGAGTGTTTCAGAATCGACTGAACGCTTTAAACGCATTGGAAAAATTGCTTTCTGTAGGCTGCTTCAGGCCATTTCAGTCATGCCAGAACGAAGAAGCACAACGTGTGTAAAACCTATATGCAAGTAAACGCATTTGACTTATCCAATGATTCCATTTGTTAGACGAATTTTGTGTAGAAGCCAATATGGCGTCAAAGTAACGTCTAAAATACAGTAAAAATGCTTATCTTTATATACGCATAACTTTTGAACTGGTTGATTTCGAAATTTAAAACTTGTATTTTTGGATTCTACTCGTCGAATATTATAAGAACATATAAATACAATCAACACGTTTTGATACCCCGAAAAGAAATTTAGCCTTATTACTACATTATTAGTCTACTATTTTTAGTTTATTAGTTTATTTTTATTTTATTTTATAGTTTATTAGTTTATTTGTAACTTATTAGTATGAGTGTTAATACAGATTATAATGATATTATTTTAATGTACCATTTCTGAAAAAGAAAAACCGAAAAAATATCGGTATTTATTTTGAATTCGGTATTTTAACAATTTCGGTATCTATTTCAGTATTGTAACGATTTTGGTACTCCTTTGTTTCTGTACGATATCAATTTCGATATAACATAATAGTTTTGCTGACCAGTATGAATATTATACTGGTTTGAAGTTCTTTGCTATTTGTTAAACATAAAATTAGAAATACTCATAATCTTTAGCAAGATCGATTATTTTCTCACCTGCGTCAAATCTACATATAACTTCTATTTTGTTTTACTAAATTGCCATCTTCGTTTCGCAGCCATTGTTAAATTAGTAAATCAGTACACTTCTTATGACACTGTGATGCTTAAAATTAAGCTGTAGTTAACGTTTCGCTTTCTACAATTTTTGTTTTGTTTATTTGTAACTTTGTAAGTGATCATCCCACCATGCGAAATACAACGAACGAGATTCTTTTGCAAGTATCGAGGTTGGTACTGTACAAGCAGTTTTCAAATCAAACGCGTGTAGTTTTTGTCGAGAGATGCGTGAGATTGTTGTTATAATTGTATCTCTCCTTTTATTAATAAATAGCGTATATGATAATCTTTGTCCGATTACTGCGAAGTCCCAATTCTATATAATGCAGTGTTGAAAATTTGAATACATGAGCTTATGCTTGATTTCCTTTATGCTGTAATTCATGCTCCTTATGTCGTTCTAATTATGCCTGATATCTAACCTGAATCCATGAACATACAATTCGATTAATGGTAAAAATTAATATTCAAATATAAAATATAATGAGGTAATTCTGGGGATCATGAAACAAGCTTTGAATTGTTACACATTTGTCATTTTGGCATAAAATTAGGAATAAAAAAAGACATTTAACACAGACCTTAACTTAAAATGTGAAAATTTGCATATTTTTTGTCTGGTATAGGGAGAATAATATTAGATAATAAAGTGTTTCGAGCGTACAAAAGATTGTTGATCAACCTCCTGTACGCGTGCAACCGTAAATCTCACGAACTTACTGGCGTTGCACCTCCAATGTTAAATTAATGACAATGGAGTCTATTTGTTTACGACGAGGAAGAATTCAATCCACTCAATAATCAAACTTAACCAGCAATTTATTTAAGTTAGTACAGGAAAGAGTTCCGGTACGACAAGGTACGAGTACAGTGATTTTGTTGATGTAATGGCAAAATAGTAAAAAAATCCAGTCTTTGGCAAATTTGTTCGCTTCTTATAACTGACCCTGTGTGGGTGGAGTTCACTGCATTTTCCGGGGTCTTCAGCTCCATTGGTGGAGCATTGCCACCTCTCTGAGTAGTGCCAATTGGGGCACACTCCCAACCCCAAGTCAGGAGTAGGAAGAAATTTCACTTGTGTGGTCATAAATTAAAGGTCCCATGGACTACGCAGGAAAGGCCACTCCAAAGTGTCAACCAGATGGCTGATTGAGTGACCCTCTCGAGCATTGTCTATCCTTGGGACCCAACATAAAGGATGAGCAATAAATCAAATATTTTTCTCTAAAAATTATTTTTAATAT
>SMSQ01005521.1:0-30161 GCA_019453375.1 Ctenoplectra terminalis | reverse complement strand
TAGAAGACATTTCTGTGCATTTGTGGAGATTTTGATGGTACGAATATGCAGGTAGTAAGCATAAATATATGGATAAATATTTAATCCTTAGAGCTCCTTTGGCTCCGCTGCGGAGACTGTTTTCAATACGATCACGCTGAATTTCCAAAGATACCAGGATGAATTACAAAATTAATAATTTATGTCTCGTTTACGGGAGGAAAAAGGATGTTTGTAAGATGAATAAAAATAAGTACTTTCACAAGCAATAGTAACTTTTTCTGTTCAAAATAAAAATTCTTTTCTTCGGTCATGAAAAATCGTACGAAGTGCAAAGGGTTAAATATAATATTCATAATATTTAGTGAAATACGAATTTCGCTAGTTTCATTTTTTAGTATTATTTTCAATAATTTCACAGTTTAAACAGTTGATTATCTAACTTATACTGTTTACTATTAGAAAAATTTGCATAGAAATCTGCAGTCTAGTAATGTGAGTTTATATTACAAAAATATTACGAAAGATATTAATCTTCATAGAATTAGTATCGTATATTTTTACTTTTCTTTTTATAATTTTTCTTCTATTTTTCTCGGATAGTTTTTTATTATTTTATTAATTGTTCGAGCCCTCTTTTAACCAGTCAGCTATGTTTGACAACTATATTCGTCATGTTGTAAAATTTAGTTACCATTTCCTATTTAACACTAGAACTACCAAAGTGGTCAAAATGACCCATTCGTAATTTTTTACAGAATCTTTATAAATTAACTACGGTGCCTTTGAGCAAAAATATTAACGAAATTAAAAATAATAACGAAAAATATTAATCTTCATAGAATTAGTATCATATTTTTACTTTTTTTTTTAATTTTTCTTCTATTATTCTCGGATAGTTTTTTATTATTCTACTAAATATTCGAGCCCTCTTTTAACCAGTCAGATGTGTTTGACGATTATATCCGTNCGAGTTCGGTGAAAAGCTTTGATTTTATAGATCGGAGAGAGGCGGAGAGGGACGCGGTGGGACTGCGAAATTTTGTTTCAACCGATGGGTTGCGATCGTAACGGAAGACTTTTTGATGATGTTACTCTGGCCGGAGTTGAGGCATTTTAAGAATTTGTGGATGAGGGAAAATTTTGTGAAGAGTGAAGTTAAAGTGGAATTCTTAGTTTTTTTTTTTTTGAAAGGGTTGGTTGTAGAAGACATTTCTGTGCATTTGTGGAGATTTTGATGGTACGAATATGCAGGTAGTAAGCATAAATATATGGATAAATATTTAATCCTTAGAGCTCCTTTGGCTCCGCTGCGGAGACTGTTTTCAATACGATCACGCTGAATTTCCAAAGATACCAGGATGAATTACAAAATTAAAAATTTATGTCTCGTTTACGGGAGGAAAAAGGATGTTTGTAAAATGAATAAAAATAAGTACTTTCACAAGCAATAGTAACTTTTTCTGTTCAAAATAAAAATTCTTTTCTTCGGTCATGAAAAATCGTACGGNTGGATCCTACATAAAATAATAATATATTGTAAAACAAAAATGTTATACGAACGAAACTTTTGGGACAACCTAATACATTTTCCTATTTCTTCTCGATTTTTTAAAAAATACTTCTACCGCTTATGGAATCGCTTAACCTGTTAACCGAGTAAGACGAGTAAACTCGTCACGCGGACTGCCGATATTTTTGATGCAATCATTTATTTTCACATTGATTTACTTTTGAGTGCATCGTTATATTTTTATAAAAAAAATTAACGCGTTACATTATACTTACATTTGCGNACTGTTTTGATTCTATTAGAAAAATTTGCATAGAAATCTGCAGTCTAGTAATGTGAGTTTATATTACAAAAATATTACGAAAGGTATTAATCTTCATAGAATTAGTATCGTATATTTTTACTTTTCTTTTTTTAATTTTTCTTCTATTTTTCTCGGATAGTTTTTTATTATTTTATTAATTGTTCGAGCCCTCTTTTAACCAGTCAGCTATGTTTGACAACTATATTCGTCATGTTGTAAAATTTAGTTACCATTTCCTATTTAACACTAGAACTACCAAAGTGGTCAAAATGACCCATTCGTAATTTTTTACAGAATCTTTATAAATTAACTACGGTGCCTTTGAGCAAAAATATTAACGAAATTAAAAATAATAACGAAAAATATTAATCTTCATAGAATTAGTATTATATTTTTACTTTTTTTTTTAATTTTTCTTCTATTATTCTCGGATAGTTTCTTATTATTCTACTAAATATTCGAGCCCTCTTTTAACCAGTCAGATGTGTTTGACGATTATATCCGTCATGCGTAAAATTTAGTTACCATTTCCTATTTAACACTAGAACTACCAAAATGGTCAAAATGACCCATTCGTATATTTTTTACAGTATCTTTATAAATTAACTACGGTGCCTTCCNAAATTTCAGCCTATATAAAAATTGCAATTTAAGTTAAAAAAAAAACAGGGAAAAATATTTTCTACGAAAGCTAAGTTAATTCAGCGTGAATTAAACATGAATATCATTCAAGCTGAATTGCGCATAATTCATCCTTAAGCACAAAAATTTATAAACTGGAAACATAAAAATGTCAAGCAACCTGGCGTTTGAACGATATCAAAAACAGTTCGTTAAACCAAAAATATAGGCTTCGTTAGTGGAAACGTGTTTCAAGACAGCATTATTTCGGCGCTTTTAAAACGACCGTCTCAAAAATATTTCACAACCATAATCCCGTCTTATTTTATAAAAATTCCTTGTAACAAATATTACATTTCCAGTTTCAAACGATAAATCAAACCTTACGTTTCATAAATAAATCATAACATACAAATCATAAATTACACTTACATNATTATACTTACATTTGCGATGATTAAAATCGACCCAATTAAAATGTATTATTTTCTATTAATTTTTATCTCAAAGTATAAAGGAGCTTCTGATCGAAAAATGACTCAGTTAACAGGTTAATGCATACTATAAATTGAAAAGCAATGGGTATTACCGAAATGGACTCGATTTCCTAATAAAATATCTTTTTATCGTGCCCTTAAGTTTATTTTGAATAGAAGGACAAAAGTAAATGTTCGTTTCTAAAATTAATACGAAGGCTGTACCGTTAGCTTCAAATTCTACACCGAAGAATCTTCTAATAATAGATTTCTAGATTTTGTTGACAGCGTTGAAATTGCTCCTGATGAATTTAATATCTTCATTTCTTGATCGACAACAATTGGACCATGTATCCCTAAATTTACAAGACGTGTTTTCATTTAATTTTAACAATTTTGTGCAAATGAAAACAGTACTTTTATCTAAATATTAAATAATAAATACTGCACGACTTGTTAACGAGTCTATCAAGATTTAAAAATAAATTATCACTCGTGGAAAATTTCAGCCTATATAAAAATTGCAATTTAAGTTAAAAAAAAAACAGGGAAAAATATTTTCTACGAAAGCTATGTTAATTCAGCGTGAATTAAACATGAATATCATTCAAGCTGAATTGCGCATAATTCATCCTTAAGCACAAAAATTTATAAACTGGAAACATAAAAATGTCAAGCAACCTGGCGTTTGAACGATATCAAAAACAGTTCGTTAAACCAAAAATATAGGCTTCGTTAGTGGAAACGTGTTTCAAGACAGCATTATTTCGACGCTTTTAAAACGACCGTCTCAAAAATATTTCACAACCATAATCCCGTCTTATTTTATAAAAATTCCTTGTAACGAATATTACATTTCCAGTTTCAAACGATAAATCAAACCTTACGTTTCATAAATAAATCATAACATACAAATCATAAATTACACTTACAGAATAGAAACATTTTAATTCTCCCGCCAACGCGTACTTTTCAAAATTTCCAACAATGGCCGCCATGCCATCGCCTCTTTCAACGTTTCAATTACATTTAAAAAACAGAATAACAACTCACAAAAATCACCTACAAAATTCTGCACGAACATTATCGGTAACAAAAGCGAAGAAACAAAATCAATGTTTCATAATTTAATTTACTCGCAACCTGTTAGATCGAGACAAAAAGCAACGCGGAACAATGGCCGACACTAATTTTTCGCGTTTCGAGCACATTGAGTCGACGAAACAAAAGAAAATCAACCTCGATGGAGAGAGTGAGAGAGAAAAAAAAAAAAAAACAAATACCTGTATCTGTTCCTTGGAAATTTTCCCAATAACGCCGAGTTACGCAATGATCATTACCGCGGACAAAAGGAATGCCAACGAACCGAGCCATGCAAGGGCCTTTCTCGTAACAGGAAACACTCGGGGTCATGGACTGCCGTGAAGTTCACGTCGGTGTGGTTCGTGCAACGAGAACGCTAGACGCGCAGAAAACCGGCTCGTTCGACTGGCTCGTTAAGATAACACGGTTGCATATTCCCGCGTACATTTCCGCGCGGCACGAGACCGTGTGCGTAAAAAAGAAAAAATTTCGACCAACTGTCACCGTGTCGCGAAAAAAGAATCAACGCGATCGGCGAATCGTTACGCGATTCACAATAAACGTGCGCAACGTTTCACCGCGCAGCGGTCCGCTTCGATAATCGCAACCGCTGTATCGAACCGCGCGATCGAGATCGCCTCGTCCGCACGTAACGATCGAACATCGAATAAAAAATCAAACATAGCCGCCGGACAGTCACGGTTTCGATAAAGTATTGCGTCGTAACCGGAATCCGAAGGCTTATCTGTTCGAACCTGGCTGAAAACACCGTCGAAGAAACGCGTCGACCTTCCACCGCGGAGCGAGTGGAAAAAAAAAAGAAACGTAAACAAACCCGTTCTCGAGCCGCCTCGGATAGACAATGTCGCGTTAATCGCGAAACTCTATCTAAACGTACGTTGAAATGGTCGCGCGATATAGTCGAATCTCCCGGTGGTTGTTGAAATCGCGGATGGGAACGTAGATAGGTTGGAAACAAGACACGACTGCACGTGGGCAGAACCGCACAATTGCCCGAGCGGCGGGATGCACCGGGGAAACAGCGTTCGCGGTGCGAAGCTGTCAAGACGCGTTCCCGTGTCATCGAAAGACGAACGCGACGAGAGTGTGTACTGACACACGCGCGCGTATATACGTACGAATAAACGCGCGCACGCACGCACGCACAGCGTGTATCGCGAGGATCGCTCGTCGCACGAGGTCATTTCAAGGTAACGGTTCCCGGACACGCGTCTCGGTACCCGAAAGGAAGAATTCACGAAGACGCGGTGCTTGACAGCTCGGGAAAATCGACGACCGTAACTTACGGGCACGCGTTCGTGCTTATTAATAGATTTCACTCACGATTTCGGCCGCTGCTCCTTTGGCTCTCCGACCGAACAGATACTGGTCTGGCCGCAATAACCTCCGTCGTCGTGGAGCCGTCGATACAACACTCTCGTCGTTCACAGGAAGAGAGATAGATAGATAGATAGAGAGAGAGATGCCTCTAATCGAAGCGAGGAATGCGGAAGATGGAGAAACGGGGATAGCACCGCACAGTTGCACAGCCTGAGAAACACGCCTCTCGTGCCGCCAAACGGCAATGATCCAGGATTGTTCGCCACGGAACTGAATCGGCGATCGTGACACGTAAGTTTGTACGTAGAGAAAACCGCGTGCAGTCTTTATACCGTGTCACCTTCGTCGCGCGAATGTCGAATCGTGCGACGTCATTCCTCGTTACGATCTCATCCCTACGACGAAGCACGGCTGACTGACGGCTCGGTCCGCCACTCCGTTCCGAACTCCTCCGACCGCCACATCCCCTACCCTCCCGACAGCGCAAGTGTCCATCCCCACCGGGCGAACGGCTTCTCCCGCCGTTCCGACTGGCCGCCCCGCGCGTCCCACGCCACCCTCGGCGACGTTCAGTCACTCGGCAACCGCCTGACTGTGTACTTGTCTCTCTCTTTCTTGCGTTCTGCGTCCGTGGCATGGAACGAAGGGAGAGAAACGTAGGCACGGTGTGAAAGGTTGAGGAGGCTACCAGTATCGTCGTAACGTTACGGGTGTACCCAATCGACGCTTGTGCCTCCAACCTTTATCTGTAACCAATTCTATTATTTGTTTACGCTTCTTTTCGACTATTTGTATTTTACTTACAGGTGAACGGAAAATCTTTTGGATGGTTTCGGAGAGGTTCCTGGTTGCGTTGGAATATTTTCGTCGATGGCGAATTGAATGTACGAGTAAAACTGGGTGCGATATTAGTTAGTCTTGTGGCCTATCTGGTGTATATTGCTTTTCAAACGGTACTGTCATAGATATACGGAGAACGCAGTACTGTACGAATGAAAGGAACAAATGGAAAATTGTATTCGATGTAATTGAATGAAATGAACATTTTAGAATTTTCCTACTTGTTACACGCTCAAGAATCGTACACGAAGTGGAATTGAAACTTCACCGTGGTACAGGTACGATTCGATGTCACAAGTTTTAATTTTGACCCCCCGAGCTTGGTTAACCTACAAAATTTCTATCGCTATACTCTCAGGAAAGGTGAATCAAATTATTCAAAGATCCTTGGTTTCTTACAGGGAAGAATTCAAATCCAGGAGGCAAAGCTCACACGAAAGGGGAATATAAACAGCGTATCACCTGACCGTATTCACCATCGCACAGCCCTCTCTGTCGCAGACGTGGGCCCGACAAGGTCCTCGATCGTCCCTGGGGGTTCCAGCAGAATCTCGTCCCTCTTCGTCACCCGGCGACTCTCTTCTTTCCGCTCGTTCATCTTCTAGCCGCATGCACGTACCAGTATATACGTCTCCTCCGGCGTGCACCGGTGTCTTCAGCCTCCGTCAACCTGGTTTCTCGGCTCGCCTCTTTCTTCTATGGACCCTTTCATTCTTCTTTTCCCCCGTTGCCAGGGCCCTTTACAGGTCGAGCCAACCAAGTCGAAGAGGGAGAACCACCGGGAATATTGAGCAGGCATTCCGATGCCTGGCAGATACTCTCGTCCACGTTCGATTATTTTCAATCTTATCTCATCCACCTGTCCGCCTCGTGTCGATGAAGCTCACAGGGCTGATTCGAACGGATCCAGAGACACGATGCATCGGGATGCCGTTGTTTATCCCTGAGAACTTTGCTGACACGCGGCTAGTTGCATGCTAAACGAGCGTGTCGATAACGAGCCAGGATACGGTCCGACGCTGTAACGCATCCGGATTTCCGTGGATCTGTGCCTACCTTATTTGCACTATACCGTGTCTGAGATCAACTGCCTGCTCAAGGCCATTCGAGGGTTATCCCCGCTACAGAGGCCGGTTCAGTGCCATTCTCGAGCGGAGCTTCTTAACCATTCCGCTGTGTAATTAATTTAATCATTCTTTAAAAGTATCGATTTTAGAGGAAAGAAAAATTCTTCGTTCCATCTTGTTTAGAATTTTTCATGTTATTGTCTGGTGGAAATGAGATAAAAAAATTGTTCGAGTTTAGAGTCGTATCCTTTTGAACCGTGGTATTGCTTGTTTTTATCGTTGGTATTTCTTGCGTTGTTCTCGAGTCGTTTTTGTATGGCTGGATTTTCTTTCTTCGGTGTCCTTGCGTTGGTTCTTCTTTTTGTTTTCGTTTAATTGCTAATTTTCTAACACCTTTCTTGGTGTCTCTTTTTAAGTCTGGAAGTCTTTTATGGTATTCTTATACTGTTTTCTTTTTATTAATTCCTTCTTTGATTTCCTTCTGCTGGTTTCTTCTTATTGCTGAGATTCTTTCTTTTTCAAGCCACTGCGTTGCTAATTTTATTATAAAAATTCCTTTTCCGATACCTTTGCGTTGTTTCTTCTTGCTGTAATTTCTCCTTCCTTGAAAAGTTCAATGCTCCTGTTGCTGGAATTTCTCTAAAAATCTTAATTTAAGTCTCAGTTTCATCGCGGTACAAGTATACCCCAGGAAGATGGAGCAATAAATTATTTTCTATCAGTTATCAGAGAAACACACTATCCACACAAGTAGTTTGGAGCAAAACTGAAATTTCCAGGAACATCCATAATCGTTAAACAGTCACTGGGAACGATGTTGGAGAAAGTAACCACTAACTGACCACAGGGTGGACGTCATCCACAGCAGATTAGACACTCAAGGGATCGGTGATAGATGTAGGACAGATTCAGAGATAATCTGGTGCTTAGGCAAAGATCATCGCTTCAAATTTCGTGAAAAGTGAAAAATGCGTGGTAAACCACCCTTCACCTACGTGGTAAAAAAATAAGGATCTCAAAATTTCAGTGGAAGCCGGACGAAGAGTATTTTAGCTATGATTCAGCCCCTATTGAGAAGGATAAAATACTACATGTGGATGACCTCCATTAATCGGTGCCGCTACTTCATGCTTTAATTTATGACTTCGCTGCATTATGGAGGTTATTACAGCATTACTATTAATTATTAACATCTCTAGGGTGNATTATAAACTAATTATTATTATAAAATTATTATAAAATCCACTCTTTAAGTGTATCATATTTATAAGGTTGTCTCAAAAGTTTCTTTCGTTATTTTCACTCAGCGGCTTTGCCTAGCAATGTTTAATAAACGTGCAGCTGTATTTATTAAACGAGAGATGGAGAAAAAATAGATCCTATATAACATAATAATATATTGTAAAACATAAAACTATACATCCATTACTTATGAATAAAACGAAAGAAACTTTTAGGACAAATTAATATTAACTCACTATTAACCCATTAGCTGCCACGATCCTCATTTGAGTATTTTGGAATTTTACGTTTACCACTCNAATTATTAATATCTGTATGGTGTCGCTGTTCTCGAAAAAAAAAATGAAAAACTGTTTACAGATATAGATATTGGAATTAATTATTAACATCTCTACGGTATCGCAGTTCTCGACAAAAATGAAAAATTATTTACAATTGAAGATATTTGAATTAAAGGGTGCATTATAGCATTACTGTTAATTATTAATATCTCTACGGTGTCGATGTTCTCGAAAAAAATGAAAAATTATTTACAATTGAAGATATTTGAATTAAAGGGTGCATTATAGCATTACTGTTAATTATTAATATCTCTACGGTGTCGATGTTCTCGAAAAAAATGAAAAATTGTTTACAAATGAAGATACTTCTATAAAAGGGTCCACTATAGCATTACTATTAATTATTAACATTTCTACGGTATCGATATTCCTGAAAAAAATGAAAAACTGTTTACAGATGAAGGTATTTCAATAAAAAGGTGCACTATAGAATTACTGTAAATTATTAATATCTCTACCGTGTCGATGTTCTCGAAAAAAATTAAAAATTATTTACAAATGAAGATATTTGAATTAAAGGATGCATTACAGCATTGCTGTTAAATAAAACGGTGCAGTATATGTATTACTGTTAATTATTAATATCTCTACCGTGTCGATGTTCTCGACAAAAATGAAAAATTATTTACAAATGAAGATATTTGAATAAAAAGGTGCACTATAGAATTACTATTAATTATTAACACTTCTACGGTATCGATATTCCTGAAAAAAATGAAAAACTGTTTACAGATGAAGATATTTCAATAAAAAGGTGCACTATAGAATTACTGTTAATTATTAATATCTCTACCGTGTCGATGTTCTCAAAAAAAATTAAAAATTATTTACAAATGAAGATATTTGAATAAAAAGGTGCATTACAGCATTGCTGTTAAATAAAACGGTGCAGTATATGTATTACTGTTAATTATTAATATCTCTACCGTGTCGATATTCTCGAAAAAAANAATATCTCTACCGTATCGATGTTCTCGAAAAAAATGAAAAATTATTTACAAATGAAAATATTTGAATTAAAGGATGCATTATAGCATTGTTATTAAATAAAACGGTGCATNTTCGACAAAAATGAAAAATTATTTACAAATGAAGATATTTGAATTAAAGGATGCATTATAGCATTACTGTTAATTATTAACATCTCTACGGTGTCGATATTCCCGAAAAAAATGAAAAACTGTTTACAGATGAAGATATTTCAATAAAAAGGTGCACTATAGAATTGCCGTTAATTATTAATATCTCAACGGTGTCGATGTTCTCGAAAAAAAATGAAAAATTGTTTACGGGTGAAGATATTTGAATAAAAGGGTGCATCGAAGGAGACCAAACGAGACAGGGATAATGGCGGGAACAGGATTTCGAGCTGAGTAAAAATCGTCAATGAAAAGCGGACGGGATCTTGAGAGGTAGATTCAGATCCTGCAGGCTTTTATTGAGAGTTGATGATGGATTTGTTTTCGACCTGGTCCACGGAATAATCACCCCTTTATTCGTCCCTATCTCGACGTAATACTGCGTAGAAACGATTCAGGCCTTCCTTATTGTTCTGCATCAGATATTTTATATTCGATCGATTAGGCGCNAACACTTCTACGGTATCGATATTCCTGAAAAAAATGAAAAACTGTTTACAGATGAAGATATTTCAATAAAAAGGTGCACTATAGAATTACTGTTAATTATTAATATCTCTACCGTGTCGATGTTCTCAAAAAAAATTAAAAATTATTTACAAATGAAGATATTTGAATAAAAAGGTGCATTACAGCATTGCTGTTAAATAAAACGGTGCAGTATATGTATTACTGTTAATTATTAATATCTCTACCGTGTCGATGTTCTCGACAAAAATGAAAAATTATTTACAAATGAAGATATTTCAATATAAAGGTGCACTATAGAATTACTATTAATTATTAATATCTCTACCGTATCGATGTTCTCGAAAAAAATGAAAAATTATTTACAAATGAAAATATTTGAATTAAAGGATGCATTATAGCATTGTTATTAAATAAAACGGTGCATTATATGTATTACTGTTAATTATTAATATCTCTACCGTGTCGATATTCTCGACAAAAATGAAAAATTATTAACAAATGAAGATATTTGAATTAAAGGGTGCATTATAGCATCACTGTTAATTATTAACATCTCTACGGTGTCGATATTCTCGAAAAAAATGAAAAATTGTTTACAAATGAAGATACTTCTATAAAAGGGTCCACTATAGCATTACTATTAATTATTAACATTTCTACGGTATCGATATTCCTGAAAAAAATGAAAAACTGTTTACAGATGAAGATATTTCAATAAAAAGGTGCACTATAGAATTGCCGTTAATTATTAATATCTCAACGGTGTCGATGTTCTCGAAAAAAATGAAAAATTGTTTACGGGTGAAGATATTTGAATAAAAGGGTGCATCGAAGGAGACCAAACGAGACAGGGATAATGGCGGGAACAGGATTTCGAGCTGAGTAAAAATCGTCAATGAAAAGCGGACGGGATCTTGAGAGGTAGATTCAGATCCTGCAGGCTTTTATTGAGAGTTGATGATGGATTTGTTTTCGACCTGGTCCACGGAATAATCACCCCTTTATTCGTTCCTATCTCGACGTAATACTGCGTAGAAACGATTCAGGCCTTCCTTATTGTTCTGCATCAGATATTTTATATTCGATCGATTAGGCGCATGGTTCTGCTGTTGTGGAAGCTCTGTCATCCGAATTTTTAGTGCTCTGATGTTTCGTTGCTTCGGAACCATTTTTAAAATAATATATCCAGTGTTGCTTGAAACAGAAATGTTGTGCGCAAGTTTGATAGTTGGAGTATATTTTGAAAAATACTAATTGAAAAACGAGAACGTATGAAAAAGGAGATTTTATGGATTAAATGGAGTTAAAGTAATGGCGAAAATACACGCAGAATTTTGCTTTCGAGGTATGCGATTTTAACAGGGGATGTAATATGAAAAAAATCGTGGTTGAAAGAAAAAGAATAAAGAATCTTGAGAGAATTGAACAGAATAATTCAATATGTTTAATATATTTCAATCTACAATATTTTTAATTTCTTAAATATTTTCTGTTTGCTATCCCGAAAAGAATATTTTGTGAATTAAATAGAATTAAAATAATGGCGAAAATACGCGTAGAATTTTGCTTTCAAGGTACGCGATTTTAACAGGAGATGTAATATAAAAAAAATCGTGGTTGAAAGAAAAAGAATAAAGAATCTTGAGAGAATTGAACAGAATAATTCAATATGTTTAATATATTTCAATCTATAATATTTTTTATTCCTTAAATCTCTATTTTTCTGTTTGTCATCCAAACTATTGATACAAACTTTCATTTGAAATTTATTCCAACTTTACAACTGCAGACATTTTGGTAAATAATAAATGCAAGATAAGGGATAAAAATAATAAAATGGAGGATAAAAATTCATTTTCTGCTTAAATAATAATTATAAGCATTACAGCTTAAAATATCGTTCACAAAATAATTCTGTACAATCAACACAAATAGCACTGTCTTAATTTATGCTCCAAATTTTCAACCATGTAACCGATTGATCGATAAATTAACAATAACACGTCGGAGCTGTTTTGATCGTTCAATAAACGTACTGTATTACACAGGATCAATGATTATAATTTCGACATAATTCTTTCCATTAAATAGTAACGTTGATTTAAACTAAACTCATAGATTAACCAATTAACAATAGTGATTGCAGGATTATTACGATAATATTACAAATTGTTTCAACATTGGTGTACTGATTTACTAAATAATTCAATTTGTACCATTGCTGGACATTTATTACATTTATCGTTAATGGCATTACAACGCATGATATACTGGTAACAGTGGCACGGTTAATTGCTCAAAAACGTTAATCCTCTACTGGAATAATCCCACATAATGAATAATCACCGCCAACCGTAAAATCGATAGATTTCAAAATTTCGAGGAAACATCCATTCGAGCGGTAACGCGTCAACATTATAAAAAATTCAATTGACCGGAAATCGGTCGAGTGTAACGAAGGGAGTGAAAATAGGTCCGCCATGAATTCTTCATTGTGTTCGCATGTTGGAAGCAAACCTGGAAAATTTTGTCTTAAATGTGGAAAATTGAACAGGATCGTTTTGTGTAAAATTGACAGCTTTCTCCGTTTGATACCAACGATTTTTATAAAATTAAAATATCATACAGCTCGTGTAAAATTAGAAAGAGCTGTTAAGTCATCGCTTTGCTCGTGCCAAATTTATTTAAATAACAATTTGTCAAAATCTTCAACGCTTAAAGTAGCGCGTTTCTTTATCTTCGAAATTATTAAGTTGTCCCGAAAGTTCCTTCCGCTATCTTCACGCAATGCTTTCGTCTAACAATGTTTAAATAAACATTCAGCCTTACTTGTTAAACGAGAGATGGAGGGAAAAAATAGCGCAAAATGAATCCTGTATAAAGTAATAATATATCGTAAAACATAAAATATTATGTATCTATAACATATTAATAAAACGAAAGAAACTTTTGGGACAACCTAATAAAAATAGTTTAACACTAGAACTACCGACGATTAAAGTACACTTATTTCTGCTAAAAAATTCAGAATAATAAGTTCTTAAAAAAAATATAGAAACGAAATAAATCTTTATTCACGATCGTTGCAGAAAATCGGAAAGCATTTTTTAAGATGCACCGTTATCAATTTATAGAATTTAAATAAAAAATTGCAAACCAGTCATTCTGACCACTTCGGTAGTTCCAGTGTTGAGCAATAAAATTTATGACAATCGGTTTACCTTACAATACTTGAAGAAGTCTAAATTGTATTTTAAACTTCAAAGGTAATCGATCTTTTCGAATTTGACTTTAATTTTAGCAAAGCAGCGAGCTCAGAGAGGAACATTCTAATACTTAGAAAATCACTAGAGAGCTTCTGAAAATATTGAAACATTATTTTATACGCGAATTAAAAACATAGCCTTCTGTTATTTTATTGGTTAATATTACACAAACTTGATTACGTTGCTGTAATAAAAATGTTTAACTTCCAAATATTTAGGAAAGTGAATTTAATTACAAAGTACGTTAACAACAGTATCGGTATTATTCATAAAGTAATTGTCGAAGCGTAACAAAAATTTCATTCGCTTCAAGCGTCAAAGTGAAAATACTAATCTGCTTCGTATCCTGCTGCATTTTACCACCAAGCATAATCGACTTTAAATTGAATTTTACAGAAGATATTTCTCGGCTACTTTTTACGGCAATGAGTAGAATGCTTAGCTTAAATTCCACGTTTTAATCTTCTCGAGTATCACGTATTTCCTCCTAATATTCTTTCATCCCCGTGTTTCAACGGTGTATCTTCCTTAAAGTATTACCACTCTGCGAAGTAATGCAATGTTATAAAGTACAATCATAATCAAAAGGAACACTTCCTGACTAAACAATTACGTAGTTATTCGTGGAACGTTTGCCCTGTTTCTTTCTTATTTTTAACAAATGTGTGTTCCCCTTTCAGTGGAACAGGACCTGATATTAAAGTTTAAAAGAACAATATATCTTGCGTTCCTTGAGTTTCTTCTTTAAATTTACTTGTACAAAGCAGTATCCTTGTTACTTCCACTCTAACAAATCGAAAAAATTTATATTCCATGTATACATGTGCAATGACAATATTTTAACACAAATAACTTCTGGATATAATTTTAACGAACGCAGAAGTTTTCGTGTACAGCGACAAAGTTGCGCCGAGTATTTGCAAAAATAAAAATAAATGTGAATTAAAATTATTTGCAGAAGGTTTATGCGAAAAAATATATTTTAAATTTTTCCTGGATTTAAATACACGTAAACTGGTAACAAGAGAAATTTTACGAACCGATAAAGATTACTATGTTCGCAAATATAAGTAAATATGAAAGTGTAAGAGAAATATACAGTTATTGAAATTAAGAATATAATTTTCATTCGGTATATTTCCTTTGGAAAAAATTCTTTTAAAGGAAAAGATATTTACGATTAGAATTAGAAATTGAATTCTTCGTCTTTGTTTCGCAAACGATTCTTTTTTGAAGAAGGTATATCTGCTATTGTTTTATATTCCTTTCAACTGGAACCTGTTCGGTACTAGGAGTTTATAATCAGCCAGTACAGCTTTCGTCCACTCTTATCGCACATTTTCTATCTCTTTCATCGAAGGCTTCCGTCATCCCTATGTTCCTGGTAACGTCTGTCGAACTATTGTATCAACAGTTCATAATTAGAATTTACAATCCATTGTCTGTCCTTATTTTACTGTGTTATTCTTTTCTATAAACACCTCCACCGTTGCTCCTGGTGTCGGAGAATTTTCAGTGAAATTTTAAAACGACGATAGATGGCGCTACCTTGAAGTTTGAAAAAAAAATTGTTAAATAATTGTTATTTTGGGAGGTGAAAAATAAATATAAAAGGAAATTAGTATTGTTGCGTGTAATAGAGAAATTAATGAAAATGGATACAGTGACCGATGGTAGTAACTGATAATTAATCCTTACTATAAAAATTTATTATCATGAGTCAGTTTAAGAAAAAGATGAGAACCTGTTTAATTATAATATATTTAAATATTTAATTTGAATATCTTATGTTATTAGCGCGACGACGGTTTTAGGTCGTCAAGGAGATCTTGTTTGTTTCTTTAAAAACTTACTTCATTTTTATTATTCGTCTTCTCGTTGGTTTCATTCTTAGGAGTTTATTAATGTAGTATATTTTAAAATATAAAATCGAGGAACGTTTTATTAAAAAGTTATAATAATACTAAGATCGTGGCTAAGAGAAAAATTAACTAAACGAATAACGTTCTATTAAAAAATAACAACAAAACCAGGATCATGGCCGAGAACAAAATAAATTAGAAATTATTTGTTTGATTTTATTAAAAAGGTAACATTAACAATAAGAAAATGACGTTTTATTAAAAAATAACAAGAAAACCAAGATTATGTCCAAGAGCGAAATAAATACAGGAAATAATTTTTTATTTATTTTATTCTTGACCATGATCTTGGTTTTTTAATTATTTTTTAATAGAACGTTATTCGTTTAATTTATTTTCCTCTCAGCCATGATCTTAGTATTATTATTACTTTTTAATAAAACGTTCCTCGATTTTATATTTTAAAATATATTTCATTAATAAACTCCTAAGAATGAAACCAACGAGAAGACGAATAATAGAAATGAAGTAAGTTTTTAAAGAAACAAACAAGATTTCCTTGACGACCTAAAACCGTCGTCGCACTAATAACATAAGATATTCAAATTAAATATTATTATTTTTAAATATAACGTTATTTGTTTAATTTATTCTCCTCTTAACCATGATCCTGGTTTTGTTATTACTTTTTAATCAAATGTTACGTTACTTTTTCCAACCCATTGTTTTGTATCTAATTTCATAAACAATCTGAAAGATCGAATTTACTCACCGCTATAAATCAAGCCACTTGAACTAAATATAAAAATGAACTCTGAACAAGCAAAACCCACAAAACCCACGATTTTTATTTCAATCGACAGATATTAAAAGAACAAAAAAATACTGAAAATCTTTATAACAAAAATCAACAGTACACCAGATCAAAAACTAATTTCAAAAACCATAACCAACAACACAATTCAAATACCATAGTCCTCATCAATCCTCTCTACAGAAAAAAAAAAAAAAAAANCCCACCAACCCCCCCAAAAAAAAAAAAAAAAAAAAAAAAAAAAAAAAAAGAAGAGGCTAACAATAAAATGTTCTGTATATTTTAACGCTGATCCAGATAAACTCAAAGTTCAGCCAAGCTTATCCACTCTAGCTTTTTCGATCCAAGGCTTAAATTCTGAGCTTCCACCACTACGGTACCGTTTGTTCTACAACCACTACAAAAATCACCCGATGGGAGTCACGAATCGCGCGTTTTTCCCTTCATGGACTTCACGGAAGTCGGCGACTGCACACCGATTTGCAGAAAAACCGGATCGATTCCGAGGATCGTTCGATGGAGCAACCGTCGTCCTTATTCCACTCGTCACTCGCCAGTCGCCATTAATCTCCGTCAGTCGTGTCTGATGGACATCGCGGAGGCGATAACGAACGGGTCATCGAAGATGAAGAGCGAAATCCCTTGGCGTTTCTACTCGTTTCTACTCGTTTCTATTCGTTTCTGCTCGTTTCTTTTCCCGTCTCCGTTGATGATCAAGCTATCACGATATTTCCTAATGACTTGCTAATGCTTAGCAAATTTCGTGACGGAAGTTAGTTACACGGTGATAGAAAATAAATTGTCTGCTTGCGTGTTATGTTTCAAGATACTAATGATGGAGCGATATTTGTGTTTAACCTTTTAGCTACTGTACGCCACTACGGTCCCTGGCCATCGAATTAGGACCGCTACAAATTTTCGAAGTGGTCGAAATGACTTGCCTCTGATTTCTCGTAGAAATTTTATAAATTTACAGCGCCGCATTTTTTAGGATTTTCCGTGACTTTCTATGAAAGATATTAATAAATATCTGTATTTTTTCACGTACATTACCGGCCACGAGTATTCGACTAGAAGTATTTACAGTGGCCATCGAATTAGAACCGCTGCGAATTTTCAGCAGTTTTCACGTTTTACGTAAAATTAAGAGGCCCGTTCAAATTGTAACGATATAATTAATTAGCTACTAACATGACATACTATTACTGTACAGAACATTATTAGCACACGTTAATATTTAATTCTAGGAAACTTGCAGTTTCTGCATACTCTTTTTTTATCTTCTTTTTATTATGAATTAATCTAGCATCGATTACAAATGATTACTAGAGACAGATTTTGGGATCTTATACGGTCCAATATCTTTTAAAAACTGTAAAGTTCTACTCTACAGCCCCTGGCTATCGAATTAGGACCGCTGCGAATTTTCAGCAGTTTTCACGTTTTACGTAAAATTATGAGGCCCGTTCAAATTGTAACGATATAATTTATTAACTACTAACATGATACACTACTACTGTATATAACATTATTAACCCTTTGCACTCTGAGCTGTACTCAATATTCTAACCCAACTGGGTCGTATTTGATAAACTATTTTCAAAAGCTGTACGGAATTTGCCTTAGTTATTACATTTTTATAATCAGTAGCATATCTACATTCATAACTTCCTATTAAATTTATTTTTAATAGAAAAGAATGTGTTTTATATACCGAAACTGGAAGCAGTGGAGCAAAATGGAACGTCGAGTCCAGCTCGACATAAGAGTGCGAAGGGTTAACACATGTCAATATTTTGTATTTCCACCCTTTGCTTCGATGACAGCTTGAATCCTTTCCGGCATGCTCCGTATACATTGCTCGATCATGTGCTTTGTATCTTCGTTATTTTCCCAAATATCTGTAATTTTTGTTTTCAACTCGGATAACGCGGTGCTCGGAGAGTCGTAAACTAGTCTTTCGAGTAGGCTCCGGACATTTTCTATGGCATTCGAGTCGGCAGAATTGCCTGGCCATGGAAACAAAGGAATGTTTTTGGTTTTGGAATCGCTCAACACCCACAGAGTTTGATTATTATCGCGATGACAGCAACAGTATCAATTTTTAAAAAAAGAATACCTTACGATTCGTTAATAGATTTTTATTAAAATATGTTAAACAGAGATACGACTTTCCTTTCCAGATTTTTACAATTTTCTGCTTAAATTCTTAGCTATTTTTCGATCAAATGTTTGTTTAATTCGTATCGTAGCACACAGCCCAATATAAAATCGATCAAAATCGGTGTAGCGCTTAATGCGTTAACGATAGCTATTCACTGCTTTATGTGTCAAAGTTGAAACATTGAAATATTGCATGTAATTTGTATTTTACAATTCTCAATCGTATAAACTAAAATTACAGTTAAAATTCAAATTAAGGTTTATTAAATAAATATTTGTTTAATTTTTAATACGAATGTGAACAAAAATCCTAGAATAAAAGTGAAGCTATGTCCGACAAAAAAAGAAAATAATAATAATACAGGTACTTCTTCCTAAATGTAATACGCGAATATTACCAGTGTTTCAAAAATAGTGAAAATAATAATTAATACACTTTTTATACTTTTTAACTTTATGCTAAAATTCTTACCTGAAATGAAATAACTAGACTTTTATATTTTAACATATTTTAAATACTATTTATTCTTTTCAAATTACTCATTCGATATTCGATGTCTCGTTAATTCTAAATTACCGTAGTTTATAATTGCTTTATAATTTTCTCAGGCAATTGTTTCAAATATTTTTTTCAATTATTATTCATTGTTTCGATTAAGCAACACTTGTTAAAGAATATTTCCGTTTCGCTTCTAACTTTATCGTTTCACAGTTTTTTTCAAATTTCTCTGTTGCTGAATCACGTTTGAAAACAACATTTCAACAAGTTTTTCAAGTTTCTCTGAGAACCGACAGTTTTTTATAATTTGAAACGATAAAATTTTTTTATGATCCCAAAAACTATAGCAATTCCTACCTTTGTTCAGCGGTAACGCGAATTCAATCGAAAGACTTTGTAAAAACAAAATGCCTGTGACACAGTGAAATGAAAAATGCCCTTTCAAGTTACTCTTTCATGCTTTTACTTTAACATGTTCCTTCATTCGATTGTTTGGTTAAAACATGGCGAAACCGCAGCACCGAGGACTGTTTGATGGTTTTAAAAGCCCGCATCGAGGTTGTTTGTTCTTCCATTAAACAAAAATATTGTTACCCTTTAGTGTCAGAAAACCAGATTGCTGCCAGGGTCCATTTTGTTTACGTGAAATATTATTTTCAGTAACACGTTCTTTTGAAATCTTGTCCATTTCATTTTTCAATGCTTTTCAAAAAGGTAACAGCGAAATCAAATTTTTCGAAATTAACAAATCTGCGAGCTATTGAAGTTTCGGCGAACTTTAGATTTCAATTAAACGAAATTTTTTCCGCGCTCAAAATGAATTTTTTAATTTGTGATTTCAAGGTAGGTAAATCAGGATAAAATAATCGTGAATATTTTTCTTTGTTCGTTCTTCGTTTTTTTTTATTCTTTTATTTGTTTTTTAAATTATCAGAATAACAAGATGCTTAAAATTTCACCGGATTCACTGCGTGGAGATAAAACAAAATTAAAAACGTTAATTAATACGTTCAATATTTAAATATCGATCACTGCTCATTATTATAAACTAATTATTATTATAAAATTATTATAAAATCCACTCTTTAAGTGTATCATATTTATAAGGTTGTCTCAAAAGTTTCTTTCGTTATTTTCACTCAGCGGCTTTGCCTAGCAATGTTTAATAAACGTGCAGCTGTATTTATTAAACGAGAGATGGAGAAAAAATAGATCCTATATAACATAATAATATATTGTAAAACATAAAACTATACATCCATTACTTATGAATAAAACGAAAGAAACTTTTAGGACAAATTAATATTAACTCACTATTAACCCATTAGCTGCCACGATCCTCATTTGAGTATTTTGGAATTTTACGTTTACCACTCGGCGCGGAAAATATATTTGGTACGCTTGACAATTTAATTTCATTCTACATATATCTGTCAATATTGTGCGCAACAGAAAGCGTGTATTTTGTGGTTTGTTTCTTTACGACAAGCGATCAAAATTGAAATTCATATGTAAGTTGAACGGAACAAAATTGTCGTATTTGAAGCTTAATATTTTTGGTTTCTTTTTCATATTATAATGAAATACGGTACATAAATGTACATAATTTAGAGGTTGTAGTAACGATCTGTTAGTTACTCGGTCTTTTGTTTTTTATTCAAATGATTTTACCGATCATTTTATAACGATACCTATTTGGCAACTTTCCAAAAATATCAAATAATTTCAACACGAAAGATAATTTCAATATAATTATATCGTTACACAACTTTTTGTGCATATATATAACTTATCCAGCTAAAAATTAAAAAAAAGGAAATTTAGCAGTTAATGGGTTAATAATCCACCACACTTGCCAATGTATTTATATTTACTAATCATATTCTGTTAATTTTAACTATAGCTTCAGTTTACTAAATCAAATTATTCCACCACTCCGTTTTCAAAGACGAAAACAAAAGAAAAAGAAGAAAAAGAAGAAAAAAAAGAAAAAAAAGATTCATGTATCGTTTAGTGGTCACTAATGACTTCAATGTTAATGTGACCACTCTAAAATAAACTCTTAATAAAAAAAAAAATGAAAAAGAAAAAAAAGAAAAAATAGAAGAAAAAGGAAAAAAAGATTCATGTATCGTTTAGTGGTCACTAATGACTTCAATGTTAATGTGACCACTCTAAAATAAACTCTTCATAAAAAAAAAAAAGAAAAAGAAAAAAAAGAAAAAATAGAAGAAAAAGAAAAAAAAGATTCATGTATCGTTTAGTGGTCACTAATGACTTCAATGTTAATGTGACCACTCTAAAATAAACTATTAATATAAAAAAAAAGAAAAAAAATAATAAAATATTCACTCACCACAGCGCCACCAGAAAAACTCAATTATTCGAACAATCTGCATTCCCGCGAACCCTCAAAATTCGGGGAATATCTTCCGAACGAAGTTTCCAAAACTCTCGAGCTCCCATTGCTCCAAACACAAGTTCCAATATCGAATCACCCAAGAAAAGGATGATCACCGACTTCCATTCAACCAGACCGATATAATAAAAAAGAAGAAGAAGAAGAAGAAGAAGAAGAAGAAAAAAAGAAAAAGATAAGAAGAAAATGGAGAAAAAAGAAAGGAAAGAACAAGAAACCACGGGAAGCAGGTTGAATAATGACGCAAGTTTCAAACAAATATTAATTATCATCGAAGCAGTGGGGACCATGCTTGGTCACGTAACCGGATCCAGTAAGTAGCCGGAATAATGTGATTCTGTCAAAACAGGACGCCATCAATTATACTTCTTGCGTTCAACCGTGATCTAGTTTTCAGCCTGTGTGCATCCCATCTCTGTCCAGCCGTTCTGTCATTTAGGAACGAAGGAAAATCGATGAGGGAACGGGTTGTGCATAGTTGTTTCATGAAACCACGATCGATCTTCTAAACTGAATAATTAACCCGGACGGAGTGTTATTAAAGCAGAAGATCGAATCAGTTTCCTTGAACGCTCCGATGAATTGACTCCTTTGCGCGCCACTTGAGACTTTATGGCGAATCGGAGAATACGATCGGGCAAGCTTGTTTAAAATATCCAAGATGTAAAAGATTCTTTTCACTTGGAATTTTCTTTTTTTATTTTTTTTTTCATTCGTTTCATTTCCTTTTCGTCTCGGAATATTCAGTGGCTCTTTTCGAGGATGTTCGTAGAGGATATTGAATCCTTGAATGTTTCGGTGATTTGAATATTCATTATAGTATCGTTTGATGTACATCATATACGCCTCGGAAGCGGGTTTCGTATAAAAAATAGGACGAAATTCATCCTGGCTTTGCGTCGTTGGTTTTCTTTTTTTTTTTTGGTACTATAAGTTTGATCAGAAAGTTCATTAATGTTTGTTTGGAAATATTTGATCGGTATTTCTTTTTTTAAATGATCCGTTTAACCCTTTACCTAACGATTTCTTCAGTATTCATATGTGTTAGTAATAATTGTTCAGTGCTTTAACGCTCTGTCAAACGCAGAGTATTGAAATATTAGGTTGGAAACTATGAAACGGGCGTTGAATGAAAATAAAAAATAAAAAGCGCAATTTTTCACGTTATTTATTATATTCAATTGAAATAATTTCCATTGGCATCTAAGACTTTTTGCCAACAATTGGGCAAATCATATATGCCTTTTTGAAAAAAATCTTTATTTTTAGAGTTAATAAACAATTCAAAGTCTTTTATAATATCATTTTGGAAATTTTTGGAACCAATATCGAGCATTTTTTTCATTGCTGGATCCACCTCCGAATGCCTGATTAATATTTCTTGAAGCTTGAACTGCGGTGTGATTTAATTTAAACTTGTACAAGAAGAGTAGATGTAAATCGCGTTTTGTTTCCATCTGGTTTAGGATAAAAATAAAATAAAAATGGGATACAAAGACGAACAAATTTTTTAAGCATTATAAATAAAAATATCGAGCGTACGTTACAATGTATCTCTCTCAGTCGCAGCTGAACAGAGACTAAAAAAACGTCCGTTTCATACTTTCCAACCTATAATATTACACGTATTTTGCATTGGCTAATTTTCAGTCTTTTGAATTGAAATTATAATGGAAGTTAAAGTTGAACTTTATCATAGATATAGTGTGTTTTTATTGTATTTCAACCACAATCAGCGCTACGAGTGTGACTCGTGATTATAGGGCGAAGGGTTGATTGTATTTGTGTTTATATTTCTGAGCATAGTTAACCCATTTGCATCACGAAGCGGAATATTTCGCGAGTAATATCTTGTTTGTATCACGAAACGCGGAATAATCCGCTGATCGTTTCAAATAAAAATATTTGCACTAAGAATTTTATATTTATTAATATATATTGTTCTTTGTACTCTGATATATGATTATAAGCAGTTAGTATTAAGCGAGAGTCTTTGCAATTTAAGTCGTGATGAAAATTGGTTAAGTTTTATGTCTTGAGAACTTTGTTCTGTTGTAAACATTTTATTATTATATTTAAGATTAATTAATTTAACATTAATTATTATTATACAGAAGTTAATTTTTCCCTAATAATTTATATCGTTTTAATTTGTTTTAATTATATATTATTAATATTTAAGATTATTATATTTAAGATTGATTAATTTAACATTAAATATTATTATACAGAAGTTAATTTTACCCTAATAATTTATATCGTTTTAATATGTTTCAATTTTATAATTCTATTTGTACCAAAGAGATCAAAATGATTGGTATTTGAAAAAATAATTCTTCGTGCATATTTTTTACAGTCACTGAAAATTTTCTAAAATACATCGTCGTAAATGTATAACATTTCAATCATTTTGACTGATTCGGTAATTCTGATGTTAAATAATTCTGATTACCACGTAATTACTCGAATTTCTCACAGGTGTCACATATATTCATATACATTTATAAAAGAAAATTAAAAGTACGTACTACACGTATAGTTTCTTCGATATTATAAAACGTTCTACGTTTTCCGCTTCTCGTGTAAAACGCTGTTGTCACCAATTATTCTCCAAGCTTCTCCTTCAATATTCCTTCAGCATCAGAGGGTATTCTATAATGTCATTTTGCTGTCATCTTCATTGAAGTAACGGTTGCTACTGTCATTTGAAGGTTCTAGGTCGACGATACGCCATCGAAGTGCCCTGTAACGAAAATCGATTATTAATTACAGTCTCTTGTCCTGACATTTTATTCAGACCTCGGAACGTCACAAGATTACCATTATTGGCTAATATCAACAACGATGTAAGATAATCGATTTTATTTAGCTGAAGTCAATTTTATTCTGATATTAGTAAAGAAATTTTTTAGATTACTATGTAGCTACAATTTTGGAAATATTTTTTTAAAATTATAATTTCCAACAATGATTAAAGACAATTTTATTGTGAAATTAGTATCGAATTTTTTAGATTACTATGTAGCTACAATTTNAATTTTTGAATTATAATTTCCAACAATAATGTACAATAATGAATTTTATTTGATTAAAGACAATTTTATTGTGAAATTAGAATCGAAATTTTTTAGATTACTATGTAGCTGCAGTTATGGAAATAATTTTTTAAATTATAATTTCCAACAATAATGTACAATAATGAATTTTATTTGATTAAAGATAATTTTATTGTGAAATTAGAATCGAAATTTTTTAGATTGCTATGTAGCTACAATTATAGAAATAATTTTTTAAATTATAATTTCCAACAATGATGTACGATAATGAATTTTATTTGGCTGAAGTTAATTTTATTATGGTATTAGTAAAGAAATTTTTTAGAGTACTATGTAGCTGCAGTTATGGAAATAATTTTTTAAATTATAATTTCCAACAATAATGTAAGATAATGGATTTTATTTGACCGAAGTCAATTGTATTCTGACATTGCTATCGAAATTTTTTGGAGTACTATGTAGCTGCAACTATGGAAATAATTTTTTAAATTATAATTTCCAACAATGATTAAAGACAATTTTATTGTGAAATTAGTATCAAAATGTTTTAGATTACTATGTAGCTACAATTATGGAAATATTTTTTTAAAATTATAATTTCCAACAATGATGTAAGATAATGGATTTTATTTGACTGAAGACAATTTTATTGTGACACTTAAAAATTATGTATCGTAGCTTTTTACAATACTTAATTATATATTCAACAATTGCATATTATTTCTATAGTAACTCTACAATCCTAAAATCCTACCTTTCATAATTTCCTAACATTACATTCTACGATTTAAAAATTCTATGCCCCGCACTGTTGCATACCATTATTGTTACTCCGAATGCTCTCAGCTTTTTAAGCTGGATTTTAGAAACAAAGTACGAGTTTATTCGAGCATGTGACTATGATTACTGCTTTTGTACTATTATTATCATTATTCTACGCTGCATAGTTTTTAAATTCTACGTTAAATATTCTACTGTACACAATTATACAATTCCACGTTCTACATTCTATCATTCTATAGCTCCACAATTTCATAATTACATGTCATACGTTGTACAATTTTACGCTCCAACGATTTTATAATTATACCTTCCATATTCTATAATTGTACACTTTAAAACTTCTAATTCTATGCTGCACGAACAAAATGTCTTTTGTGTCTCACGTATTACAGTACATTCTACATTATTTACCGTCGCCACGCCATATTCTTACCACTCCTTATTCTGTGCGAAGAATTGCGTTCATTCGTCACACTTGAAAATCCCTTTTTGATTACAAAGTATAAAGCGAGCACGAGGATGCCTCTTATTGTAAGAATACTCACTGTTGAAACGCGTTCATGTTGTCCGCGCAAAGGGAGTTGAATTACCGTTTGCGATCTACCGAGTATCAGGCCGCTGCACGACTTGCGAATTCCTATTACTATCCGCTTAATCGTTGCGGTTATCAGTTTGAAACTTAGAGTAACCAAGTCACTGGCGCTTCAGCTTTGCAAATTCGCCGAGGAAACTTAAGCACCATGAATGACGACAGAAACCCTTAACGACTTTTCGCTTGTTCGCGACGTGAACGTGAACATTGATTAACGATCCACGGTTTCTGATACTTTGAAAAATTGTTTTACAAATATTTTCGAAACTGTGCCGGATTCGTTAAAAAAAAACTTAGATCGAAAGTGTAGAAGCTTTCGGTGATTCTAATAATTATTCTAAAATTAAGTTCGTTAAGAATTCGGAATGGGAATTGAATAAATTTGTTTGCCATTTTCTTTACACTTTTCAGCACCAGAAACATGGATAAATAGATAATCTACATCACATTTCTTACATTCGTAATGCGTGTCTCTTCTTTTGTTATTTTTTCGACACACTACACACTTACGGCTTGCTTTTTTTAGGGAACCCAATTTTTAGGGATTTTCTATAATTTTTTAAACAAAATATGCAGAAAGAATTATTACCCCTAATATAAGTGTTTCTTCAAATACTTATCATTTCGGTTTCTTTGCTACAAATAAGTCTATTTTAATCGTCGGTAGTTCTTACAAACTTTTATTCAAAGATACCTGAAGTATCACTCCTTAGAATATATACACGTGTTATTTGTTTTCAATCATTGCGACCTGTTCTAATGGCACCTACCGAAAATCGGCACGAACTTTCCGGACAACCCAATATTTTATTAACATAAACCAAAGAAAAACCGATCCGGTCCGCTGCGGTCGCATTAATTTATTAGTTATACCAGCAGCTACGTCGAACAGGTCATCAATTAATTGCCCTGGGAAACAATGATCGCCTTGGTACTGCAAACAGCTGCTTCAGATTCGTTTGCCAATGACGCAGCTCGACAATAGATAAATTGAACGATCAACGAATACCAGGTCGAAGGAACGTACTAATTTAATCCGGCTGCTTGCAATGTTTTCGTCACGATTCGAATGTACGTTTCTGGCTATTGGAACCGCTGGTAGAAATTATTTTTGTCGCACTCAAGCGGATTTCGGCTAATTTTTCCAACAATATCTTAAAAATGACTCCATGTGAGATATTAGGTTGGGGAAAAAGAAATCCATTATTTGTTCGGTAGATAGCTGTAGCGATCGATATTTCGTAAAGTATCGATCGAACAATTTCAGATTTATGCTCGTTGTCAAGGTGACATTTCGCAATAAACAAATTCTTTTGCTGTTTTTTGTTTGGTCCGTTCAGTTGTGAGTTACAAGGTGTTAAAAATGGAAGTCGACAAAGAGAAAATTCGGTATATTTTACAATTTTTCTTTGATAAAGGCGAAAATGCAAGCCAGACCGCTGAAATTGTGAACGGTGTTTATGGTCCCGATACTGTAACAGCTAATTACCTGCAATTTTGGTTTCGTCGATTCCGTTCAGGTATTTTTGACGTTGAAGATGCACCTCGCACAGGCAGGCCCGTCGTCAAACATGTCGATAAAATCACAGAGATAATCGAAGTTGACCGTCAGGTTAGTAGTCGTAGCATCGCACAGGAGCTAGAGATCGACCATAAAACAGTTTTAAATCATTTCACGTAAAAATAATGGATTTCTTTTTCCCCAACCTAATATTATAAATACTGTTAACTCGTTTCGAAGGAAGTACTCGTTGAAAAAGTGCTTGGAAATGATTCAGCGCGTCAATTGATATTGCCAAACTTGTTGTGAAATAATCCAAGTATTTTAGCATTATAGATTATGCTGCAGATTTCATCATTGCTAAACAGCGCTGATACACGTACCAACCGTGGAACGCGAACGATCACTTTTTAATCGGCTTTCGTTCCTAAATACATATTGAATTTAATCTACGGAATTTTCAGCGACCCCCAATTTAATTATCCTATAATTCCGGTCGTCGTACCGCACGATATCAATTGAAAAAGATTAAATATCATCATGAATGTATTCCCAGAGTAGAAATATGAAAGCTTATTGACCTTCTAGGCTTCTTAATTCAATAATAGTTGGCTGGAGAGAACAAAATTGTCGTGTAAGAAATTAACACTTTACCGACCGGTTCACTCTAGTGCCGATACATCGCTAACACCGGCTCGGTTTTGGCTATCGTGCGGAAATATAAACTCTTATTCTTGCAACTTTGTTTTTAAATCGAAATTCGTGAGATTGCTTGGTATATCGTTTCTCTTATTGTAGGGTAATTAAATTGAATAAAGTTTTTAATTTTCATAATCTTGATATTAAGCGGCAAGCGGTAGATAAACGTTGACTGTAAAAAGCCGATTAATAGGCTCCCGGTCGTTGAGCGTTGGTTGCAAAAAGCCGATTAATAGGCTCCCGGTTGGTAAACTGTTAAGATGAGTACGTTATTTATTTTAACTGTTTGCGGCACAGGATTTCGGATAATAAAATAGACCCGTGTTGCATAGAAATTTTAGTGCGTTTTAGATGAAACAAAATTGGTATATTTTTACTAAGAAAGGAATCGCATAATGTAGAAGCATAAAAAAAAAATAATTTAATTGAATTTGTTGTTGTAGGGTGGGACTCAAATAGTCCGTGCCACATGGGTTCATGAATGGTACTTATTAAAGCACGTCCTTTTCCCTGACAAGGAAACATATCGAACTGTCCGTCACCGATTTTGATGAAACTTGGTAGATACATTAAACAGGTGAAAATAAGGGACACGTATTTTTTTATAGCTGCCCAATCGCAAGTTTAGGGGGTGAAATCATCCTTTGAAGTTTCAGCAGAAAAATGCTATCTCGAAAACTGTGGCGTCCCGAACGTGTGATATCGGCGTGACGGTCAAAGTGTTAACCCTCTATAGCACGAATTTTGTTTGTTTATCGGAGAAAGAATTACGATCCATTACAGTTTTTCACTTTAATTTGAAAACTTTTAAAATAATCGTTTTTTTAAAGTTAAAATTAAAATACTCTTTAAAATAATCTAAGAAAATCGTGAAAAATATTCAAAAATGTATTCTTAAACCTATATAGCCCGAATTTTGTCTGCTTACTGGAGAAAAAGTTACGATTGATTACAGTTTTTCACTTTGATTTGAAAACTTTTAAAATAATCGTTTCTTAAAAGTTAAAATTAAAATACTCTTTAAAATAATCTAAGAAAATCGTGAAAAATATTCAAAAATGTATTCTTAAACCTCTATAGCCCGAATTTTGTCTGCTTACTGGAGAAAAAATTACGATTGATTACAATATTTCACTTTGATTTGAAAATTTTTAACCCTCTATAGCCCGAATTTTGTTTGCTTATCGGAGAAAAAATTACAATTGATTAGTTTTTCACTTTGATTTGAAAATATTTTAACTAACAATTACTATAGATGGATCTTGGTATAACTGCAGTAATATAGAAATAAAACTGAATACTACAGTGACAACTAAATAAAATAAATTTTTTAAAATATAGATACATTAGTTTATAATTTTTAAGCCACACGGCGCCATACAGGGTTAATAAGTGGTGCAATTTTTGCTGGTAAATGACAAGTTTCATTCAAGAAAAATCCGATGTTCCGATGAGAAATCCAATACATCTTTCAAATAAAAAATATTAAATAATTGTTCTCTTCTTTAATCTACCTGTTGCATAAAATCATTTTTATTAGGCACCGAATTCACGGCACTATAATGTATTATATTTAACCAGGATTTAACACGCCTTTCTTACGATAATAAAAATAAAAGAACACTTATTACCTCCATAGTTTGTTTATCTCGATCCTTCAGATTGATTTAATTCCGCATCCGATGGAAATTCCTTTCCTCGCGTAATACGTTCCTTAGATGGATCTTCAGACGACTTAATGATTACGCGACGGCGAAACTGCGTCTGCAGAAACAAACGCAGGGTATGTGCGTAATGGAATTCAACCGGATAGGAATACGCCTTTATTACATACCGAGACTCGGAGGCAAACAATTTCGACAGACAATTTCTATTCAAGATTAGCGTGTTGGTGTTCTAGTCTTATACGAGCTGGTCGAAAACCGCTGATATCAGCTCAGACAGTCGCGTCATGCCAACGAGCACCAGTCTAAGAGAAATCTATGCAAATTAGATAATAATTGCGTGGAAATACCGACCTGCTAAGAATTTATTTGTTAAAAAGAAGTTTGAAAATAATCATTGTTTTCTCATTTTCCCTTAAGCGACTA
>SMSQ01005510.1:29518-44677 GCA_019453375.1 Ctenoplectra terminalis | reverse complement strand
ATTTAAACATTGCGTAGACGAAACTATTGCACGAAGATAACGAAAGAAACTTTCGGGACAACCTAATATAATAATAAATATTTATTAGCTGTAATAACACCGTTCAACATTCTCGGCTAAATTAACACGGCACATTTGTTGGTGTTGTTCGGAGTGATCAAGTTATGTGACTCACCCTACCATAATTCAGTATATTGTAATAGAGACTGTACATGACAAGAAAGTATTCGTGTCCCCTCTGTCCGGTGGGAATTATAACGAATGATTCACCATAGTTATATTTAACCTTGTGGTAACCGCTGTATCGTTTCGTAAAAATGTGGTTCAAGAGTTGGTCCTTTGGGACACGAAGCATCGATCTTCAATTTTCCTCCGTTAACGTGTACAGAAATTTGTTGATAAATATATTTTCTTTTTTATACAGCCGTTTTACCAGTCGCACCGGTGGGCGACATTTGACGCGAAGGTGCCATTTTGTTTAGTACATTCGAGGAAAATTGATTCGGAGAGCTGAAAATAAGAGCTTAGTTCGTTAACGCGTTGACTTGTAGTTCTGATATTTACATGGTTTACATTTACACCTCCGGTAAGAAGTCTTAGGACACTCACTATTTTTATTGAAACTTCTTTTCGGGTTAAATATGAAAAGTGCATTTACTATTTAATAAAATTTGAAATATATCAGAAGTGTGCACTTTCTTAATCGAAATATTAGAATAAAAATATGGTTTCGTCGTATCTTTCAATTAGGATCAATTTTGAGCTTTCGAACGAGAGTGCACACCCGCGTCACCTATTATTAACAAAATAAATGAATTCTGGCATTAATTGAGAACAAAAGTTTCTTCCGTTATCTTCATGCAGTGGCTTCGTTTGGCAGTGTTTATGTAAACACGATAAATTCTTTTTTCCAGAAGATATAATAGTATATTCCATTTAAATTGTTACAACATTGTGACATTTATATTTATGTTGTAAGTATACGTTATAAATATGCTGATTTTATAAATAATAGAGTATTACTGTGCTAGTTGTTATTAAATCATGTCGTTTTGTTCGATTTATGGCGACAAATACAGCGGAACGTTTAAAGAAAAAGAAACTGTGAACCGAGTTTAATAATTGTTACCGTGTTTTCTTCAGAATTAAATTCTCCGCGGACTGTACGTATTTTTATTAAGTTAGACATTTTTCATATATTCGTATAGTCTTTTCTTTTTATTTTTTTGCAATATTTAGGAGTGTAGTACAAATTTCTAGGAACTTGATCTCCGTAAGACTAAATATCCTATTAATTTTCTTATTAATTCGAAATTAATATTCTAGATATTAATAAAAATTTTCTGTATTTTAATAAATTTTTCACTGATTACTCTGTCACAGGAGAATATTCATATTTTGTTTAATAATTCTGGACTGTACGTATTTTTATATAATTAAACATTTTTCATATATTCGTATATTCTTTTCTTTTTCTTTTTTTGCAATATTTAGGACTGTAGTACAAATTTTTAACTATTGTATCTCTCAGACAGATTGCAGATCTAGTAAGAAATTTTTAGGACTGTGATCTCCGTAGAGTTAAATATCCTACTAATTTTCTTATTAATTTGAAATTAATATTCTAGATATTAATAGAAATTTTCTGTATCTTAATAAATTTTTCACTGATTACTCTGTCACAGGAGAATATTCATATTTTGTTTAATAATTCTGTACTGTACGTATTTTTATAAAATTAAACATTTTTCACGTATTCATAGTCTCATCTTTCTTTTTATCGCAACGATTAGAACAGCAGTACAAATTCACAAATATTCCATCTCTCAAACAGACTGCAACCTAGCAACGTTTAACCGTTTGCGGACGACTGTCGTGGCTGCGGCGACATTATAATTTGATACACAGCGACAAACGAATAGGAGACGCCAATGCGAAGTTTCGTCGTCCGTTTTCTATTTTATTTTCTGTCTGACTATTTAGATACTCAATTTATAATCTCGTTCTACATAGAAATTATCATCCACCTGCCACGAATCAAAGTCGAAAGAGTGCTCGCCCGCGAAGGGTTAAATCATGGTTAAACCTCCAACTAATTTTCTCATTAACCCAAAATTAACATTCCAGCCATCAAAACCAATTTTCCGTATCTGACTAAATTTTTCACCCCCTATCACAGTAAAATATTCACATTCCCTTCAACAACTCAAAACTACACGTATCTCTGATCAAAAACCTTAACTCTATCCTCTATACCTACCCTCAAACAAACTTCTAAAAATTACCAATTTTTATACCATTTTTATACTACCCTTAATGAAAGTTGGCTCTAAACATTACTACACATAAAAAAAAAAAAAAAAAGGAAGCGTATATGGCCGTTAAAGATTCCGTCGGTGGACAAGCGAGCTTGATACAAGCAGAACTTTCGGCAAACCGTAGTGTACACGCGTCGCAATCCGTTTTCACGTCAGGTGGCCCGACATTGCCGGATTTTTATTGGAATACTGCCAACCCTGGTCTGTCACTTCCTCTGTCCCGGCATCTATATACATTCAGAGGTTGAAGTACGTAAGATGGAACGACGTATTTATTTACAGGACCGTGGAGAGGTAGGAAGATGTTCGCAGTGCCGTAACTCGCCATACGGCCGCGGTAATGGCGATTTTATGTTGCGATGCCGAGCCGTTCTCGAGTCACCACCACCACCATCGGGAGAAAACCCCAACACCAGTATTACCACCGGCACCGACATCGCACAACGGGAAGCATGGCACAACCTTATACAGGGTGGGTCATGGAAATGAAGTAAAGTTCTGATTTATACCGTAATTAGCGTCAATATACATTTACGCGTATATGCAGATTTACATTTAAATTGGCAGCACCGAATTTTCATTCGGCTTCCCTGTTTGTATCATTCGACTCGCGTAATTGATTAATTAGCACGTATATTTTAATATCTTAATGTTTGCGTACGCTGATTTAACTTTGCGATCCTCGCTTAGAAGTTTCGCTTTTCTTTAATTTAGGGATGTTTTGGACTTGGAAGGGGTACAGTGGGGTAGGTTGGGAGGGATAGGATCGTTTTTTGTTTTACAGTGGGAAAATGATGACTTTTTGTTGTAAATTAGGTAATTAATAGCTGTTTAATTTGAGCAGTGGTGGTAAACGATGTTTTTGAAACTTAATTCTTATTTTGTAGGATTCGGCTCGGTATATTCTATTAAGGAAGTAAACGGAAGAATTAAATATACTGAATGTGATGGAAGAATATCTAAAAGCAGAGTATTTATATATATTTATATCTTTATAATATTTATAATATTTATAATAAATGATTTTTGTAAGCGTCTTGCATAGTATCTATGTAGAATAAAATTAAGCATTTTGCTATTCGCGACGTCTTTGAAATTTTATCTCAATTGGTTAATATTTATATATGTTATAAATATATTATATTAAATATATATTATAAACTCGAGGAGGATAGGAGGGTTAAGTAATTTTTGTAAGCACATTCTATATTATTTATATAGAATAAAATTAAGCTTCATGCGGTCTGAGACACCTTCGAAATTTTATCCCATTTATTTAATATTTAACAAGCTATGTATCTTTCTACATTTTAATATTTTTAAAACCAGTAACGTGTCTACATCAATATACTTCTATCGAATCAAGCTTTAATATAAAAGAATATTTTTTATTTAATAAAATGTCTGATTGTTGAGGTCCAGCATGACATAGTACAATAAAGAGTTAAACTCGTTATCGTGCCATTTAATGGTTTTCAGAAATGACGTTATGGTATAGCGTGCGCAACTAATCGATAGGGTGTCTTTGGTACGTAAAATTGCACGTAAAATTGACTAGGTTTAATGAAGCGATTTATAAAATGACAATATTAGTGTCAGCTTGTATCTCAATGCTTATTAACCCTTTGATAGTTCAAACGTTTCTTTATTCACAAACGAATAGTGTAAGTTCTGAATAGTTCAACTATCAGAAGAGACCGGTCAGTATTAATATCTCCGAATAAAACAGATAAATCGTCTTATTATTTTTCTCGTGCTAACAATTCTCGCAAAACAGTATATATATCGTAAATTGCATTTAAAGTTTCATACATACTAAAAAGTAAAACCAGGAAAAACTATTTCTAAACCTCTGTAAAGGAAGATTGGACGTTGTTTCACGATGGATGCTCCAAGCATGGAAACATTTGTGATTTACGTGGAAAATTGAAGAAAAAGCAACGTGTCAACTAATTTTCTCTTGTATTACATTTTGTATAAGCTACATTTTTGGGAATTTTTCAAGATCGCTCTCACGCGTAATGGATGGACGCTCTAACCCGGATATACGGGCGAGACCGTCCATTTGCAATATTGGTATTTCTTGATTAACAAAAAGAAACAAATATCTTAACATGTCGCTACATACAATTTATATACATATTTTAAATTATTTATACGTTGCTCTAATCTGCCCAAAACGAAACAACAATATAAAAACTAATACAATAGCTTCTTTTCAAAAAGTTCTTGAAGTATCCCAGACTTACTCTATCTCTTTGAAACACTTTGTATCTTATCTTTTTCCAAACAATTATTATGTGAAATACCATAATTAATATTTCTTGATTTACAAAAAGACACAGCTATAATTTTGTTATAGATATTATAGATTAATTTATTGTAGATATTAATTGATGTCGCCAAATACAATTTATATACATTCTAAATTATTTATACGTTGCCCTAATTTGCTCAAAACGAAACAAAAATATAAAAAAACCAATACAATAGCTTCTTTCCAAAAAGCTATATTCTATCTTATCTATTTCCAACCAATTGTTATGTAAAATACCATAATTAATATCTCTCGATTAACAAAAAGAAACAGCTATAATTTTATTATAGATATTATAGATAACTTTATTATAGATATTATGGATATTCTTATTATAGATATTATAGATAACTTTATTATAGATATTATAGTTATTCTTATTATAGATAACTTTATTATAGATATTACAGATATTAAAGATATCTTTATTACAGATATTAACAACGTCGCCAAGTATAATTTACACACATTCTAAATTACTTATACTCCGCTCTAATTTACCCAAAACAAAACAAAAATATAAAAAAAACCAATGCAATAACTTCTTTTCAAAAAGATATCCAACTATCTCAGACTTATCCTATATCTTCGAAACACTTTGTATCGTATCTATTTCCAACCAAGTATTATATAAAATACCACAATTAATATTTCTTGATTAACGAAAAGAAACAACTATAATTTTATTATAGATATTATAGATATCTTTATTATAGATATTATAGATAAGTTTATTACAGATATGAAAGATACCTTTATTACAGATATTAACATCTCCAAGTACAATTTACACACATTCTAAATTACTTAAACCCCGCTCTAATTTACCCAAAGCAAAACAAAAATATAAAAAAACCAATACAATAGCATCTTTCCAAAAAGTTATCCAACTATCCCAAACTCACCCTACACCCCTAACAACACAAAATATTACCATTTCATCGCGACGAGTATACTCGTCAATCTCACCTAGCTGGTCGGTCGATGATCATCGTATCATTTATCGAGCGAGGAAAAGGTTAAGCGAAATAAAATAAAAAAAAAAAAGAAAAAGAGACACGTCGTAGGTTCGAACGAGAAACGCTTCCTTCCTTTCAACTACTGAGCTTAGTGCTTCCCTCCGGACCAAACAGTGACACAAATACAACTTGTCCTAGTTCCGTGGCTCACCCTATATGCGCCACAATGCGGCCGCCTTTCCGTTTTCCAACGCCCTTCCCTCCCGCTTTTTCCGGCCGCGTATTACGCACTGAAAAACTTTTAGAGCGGCAACTCAGCTCATCTGTCCCGTCGTTTCGTTTTATCTCCGCTGGGAAAGAGAAAGAATGCATCGTCCATCATGGCCTCTCTCGATTATCCCACGGGAGGCATGTGCTCGCACGGCATTCAGCTTCCGGCTGAACCGTGCGCGAACAGTCTTGTTTTTTTCCCTTCTATCTTACTATCCTCTCTTTCCGCGATGCTTATCGAGAAGTTGCTCGCAAATTAAGTGAAACTACGCGAGGAGCAGACGCGTCATTAATTATTGTAACCGGATAGATTAAAATAGTTTCTGACGATCCGAGTGCCGAAGTTTTCCGCAAGTTCAACATTTTAAGACTTTTCCGACAACTAATGAAGACCGCATGGATGTACGCTGGTGTCCATAAGTATTTGGTTACTTTTAGTTTGTTTAACATGTACAAAATGTATTTGGAATGAGACTTCGTAATATAATTTTTATTAGAGTATTTGTTATTTACAGTGGGAGAAAGATTGTATTTCTATGTTCATCGTATGAATTTATATTCGGACTGTGTAGGGTATTTATTTATTGGAATAAAAGTTTTGGTGATCTTAATAAAAATTTAAGAACGCGATTTAATTAACTCTGCTCTATAATAATTTAAAATAAAATTTTGATTAGACACTAATCTTAATAAAAATTTTATTCTAAATTATCAAGTGGACTCATAGACTATATTAGTTTCTGATAAAAATTTAAGAACGTGATATAATTAATTCTCTCTTATGATAACTAAAAATAAAATTTTTATTAGACACTAATCTTAATAAAAATTTTATTCTAAATTACCAAGTGGGCTCATAGACTAGATTAGTTTCTAAAAAAAATTTAAGAACCCGATATAATTAACTTTCCCTTATAATAATTTAAAATACAATTTTTATTAGACACTAAGCTTAATAAAAATTTTATTTTAAATTACCAAGTGGACTCATAAATTATATTAGTTTCTAACAAAAATTTAAGAACGCGATATAATTGATTCTTTATAATAATTTTAAATAAAATTTTATTAGACACTAATTTTAATAAAAATTGTATTTTAAATTATCAAGTGGACTTATGGACTAGAGTGTATATAATAATAATATATATATACATTTTTATTATTATTATTATTTCCCCGTCCAAGATGGAGTGTATCGGTCGTTTTTATTGAGTTAGAACAAAAGTTCACAGCGTTTTTCATGTGAAATTCAAAGAAAATGTTAACACATTTACACTTACAATTAATCACTTGTTTTACCACTTTTTCCCATTTTTGAGAGAGCCGCATTATTCCATAAAACTCCGTACACCGCACATATCTTTTTTGCTGTTTGTGCAGCGTTTGTTTTTTTTTTCTTTTCGAAAATAAAAAAAGCATTAAGTGGCGATAATGCGCATTATTTTCCTCCATCCTTATTTTTAACCCAGAAGCACTTGCGATTCACAAATTAGCACACGAATTACACAGGAAGAAACGTTGAAGTACAGGCTTTCGGAATACCCGTATACCACCTGTTTTATTTTTAATAGGTTTCGTCAGTTTAACACTAGAACCAGCGACGATTAAAGTATACCTATTTCTACCGAAGAAATCAAAGTGGAAAGTGTATAAAATAATACGTAATGCAATTCAGACAAAAGTTTATCTATATTTTTAATAGAAAATCGCGGAAAATCTGACCAAAGGCACCGTAGTTAATTTATAAAAATTTTCTAAAAAATTACGAATCGGTCATTTTGATCACTTTGGCAGTTCTAGTGTTAAACGCCGCCTATTGAAAAACGCTGTCAACTTTTGTTCCAACCCAATACATCGCAACTTTGATATCAACTTTTCCATCCAATTCCACCAAGCGGTCAAATATTCGTGGACGATAGTGTATGCACAGCCTTGCATCAGATATAATATCGTACAATATGTTTACTTGGTGTAATTGTAAAATTCTTGATTATATATATATATTTTTTTTCGTTTTTTAGCCCTTTGACTGCCATGGACACGTATACGCGTCCAACGAAAGCTATCAGTGACATATGCGTCCCCGGTAAAAGCTATTAGCGTAAACTATCGACGCATGCATGCATTTCGCGATCATACTATTCAGATCGAACGGTTAATTTATGATTTGCAACAAGAAAATTCGTTGCGCGTGTGAAATATCAGGTTGGCCAAATTGTTCGTGTCGGTTTTAACGTGTGGATGAAAAGCGACTTTTTTTTTTTTATTATAAAAGGAAATATTTTTATTCAATAATGTATTGTTTATTCGAACTGCAAGGTTACCTTTTTGTGATTTCAACTGAACTTAGTTGCGTTTCGAAGCGTTGGAAGATAATTATCGCTAAGAATTGCACGAACTTATTGGCTAACGTAAAATGTTATTAAATATAAAAAAAGGAGCGATATGAATATGGAAAATACGTTTAACACTGGAACTACCGAAGTAGTCAAAATGGTTTGCAATTTTTCATACGAATCGTATAAATTCGTACCGCTGCATTTTTAGGAATTATTCTGGAATTTCTGTAATGAATATTAATCGAGATTTATTTCACTCGTATCTTCGATATTTTTTAAGTATCTATTATTTTGAATTCTTTGATAGAAATAGATATATTATAATCGTTGGTGGTTGTAGTGTTAATCTCAGGAATGTTTTTAATATTTTTTGTACGGTTTTATTTGATTCAATGGGAGTCGCACTGCTTTTTATTAGTGTTATTAAATATAGTAATATACGTGATGTAATAGTTCAGAAATTTATAGAAAGGAACGACTAAAAATAGTAATAATAAATTACTGTTCTATATAGTGGTAAAATTATCGATTATGGCACGGTTAAAAAAATTTTTAATTCTTTACCAAGTTCTCCAAAAATCACAATAATTATATATAATAATTAAGGCAGCGTGTATTTAGTATTTTCAAAAACATAAATTTTAAGAAGTTTCTCATATAAAATTTACATTTTTTAAATTGTTCCAAACAGCTATTACGTGTTGCATAGATTTAGGTATCTTAATGCATATTATTAAATCCTTTTCAACCTAATGGACTCTCTCTTTTTACTAAAAAAAATTCTTAATTTTGATCAAACTGTATCTTTTAACATAAAATCAAAACAAGCTGTCGACTTTAGCTGCTTTTTATATTTTTCTCAAAATTAGGAAAATTTTTTAACGAAAGAAAAACTTGATTGAAACTATACTGTATAATAAAAATATTCGAAACATTTAAAATACTAGCTTAAAATTATAAATTAAAATATTTATCGGTACCTGATTAGATTAATCCATTAAAAAAAAATAATAATAAAAAACACAACGAATCACAGTATTTTTTCAAATACATATTATTACCGAAAAAATTGCACGGTGACTAATTTTGAATAATTATCTTGAATCACTATTTATTATTTGCAAATTGTTGATTACAGATCATTTACTAGAAAATGTTATTTATTAGTAAATAATTGGATCTGGTAGCAGAGCTAATCAAATTGTTGCTTTTCCTATGTTTGTGTAATCATCATGGCTATTTCCGTTTATGTACGTATCCAATAATTTACTGCAAGAGTCGCTTTGTCTTAATATTGGATTATTGCAGTGGTTAAAGCATTAGTTATAATATTGTCCCAGTAGGAAGTTTATTTATTCGATGAGTGCATTGCCGGTAATATGCAATTATGTTTGACGAGTGGATGATTATCAAGTGTATGTGCACAATAATAACGGATGCCAAACGCGTCACCTATAAACGGCGAACTACGTAAATGTCTGGACGATGATTAATAATTATTCCATGACTGGTATGGCGAAGTGTTACAAAGTAAAAATTAAAAAAAAAAGAAAGGAAAAAAAAAACGAAAAAAAGGAACAAAAAAAAAATAATATGATCTTTTCGTGTATAAAAATAAATTTAGTTTGTTAATTTTGTTAATTTTTAAACGCAAGATTTAACTTGGAAAAATGTTACGACACACACAGACACTTATACTGAAACGTGATAAAATAGAAATATTACCTGAATTTTAATCTCCAAGAATAATTATCATTTTATTAATAAAATATAAAAACACAGCTGGATAGGAAAAGATGAAACAAAAATGAGTATTAAATGAAAATTAATATTTTGTTGTTGCAAGGAAATTCTATCACTGGAGCTACCCAAGTGGTAAAAATAACTTGCAATTTATAATATTATAATATATTATAATAAATGCAAAGATTTCTTAAAACTGCACTATTTAAATGCAAAGATTTCTTAAAACTGCACTGTCAATTTCTAGAATTTTATATGTATTATAATATATTATAAAGTTCTACAACAGTGCAGTTTTAAGAAATCTTTATTTTAGAAAGATTTATTTTCTTTGGATTTTATATTCTTTTCAAGCACATATTATTTTTAATTCTTTGGTAGAAATAAATTTACGCAAATCATCGGTTATTTCTAGCGTTAATTGGAATATATTTATCATAATATATATAATTTATAAAATATACTGTTAGAGATATAAGATATTAATATCCTTTTCGTTGAATAACATTGACACCCGTTTTGTTGTTACCAGGCATTCAACAAATGTTTATCAAAAGTAGTTAAGTTCAGTTTGCCTCTGTAAACACGTTCTCGCAATCTCGTTCAATCTTTACATAATTTATTTATTGTAAAAAGTGTCCTAAAATATATAATCATATACTATTTATTAACGTATATTTTGTATAAATTTCTCACTTGTTCTTCGGTTAATATTTTTCTCGTATCTTGTAGCTCGATTCACAGTGTTTAACGCAATTTATCCAAGTATTATCTATCTGGTAGTAAAATCGTGAAACAATTAAATTGCAGGGATTCGTTACACAAAACTCAACAATAGAAAATAACTTGGTCTCTGTTTCATAGCCGGTTCATTGTACATGATCAGGAACACGCTTCAGAAATCGATTAATATGGTAATTCAGTTGCCTTTGTGAAAGTTAAATGCCTTACATCGTCCAGGTCTAGGGATTAAAGAGATACGTATATGAGGTCGGTGAGATTAGTGGTTTCAAACTAATGGTACTGGATACCCATTATTACTGAGTTATGCCAATTCTCAGATTGTGATCAAATATTTGTTACAGATTCATCTGTTCGGGACTTTAGGTACAGTGCCGGACAAAATTGTGAGCTGATCGCACAAATTAAACGCGAGTGTAGGCATACAATTTTTTTTTCTTTGTTTTTTTTAATCATTAGTGTGTTTTCATTTTGAAAAATAATTAATAAAAATTATTAAGTAAATTATTAAATATATTATTAATAAAAATTATTGAATAAATCACTAATAAAAATTATTAAATATATTATTAATAAAAATTATTAAGTAAATTATTAATAAAAATTATTGAATAAATCACTAATAAAGATTATTAAGTACATTATTAATAAAAATTATTAAATAAATCATGAATAAAAATGATTAAGTAAATCATTAATAAAGATTATTGAGTATATCATTATTAAATACATCATTAATAAAGATTATTAAGTAAACCATTAATAAAGATTATTAAGTACATTATTAATAAAAATTATTAAATAAATCACTAATAAAGATTATTAAACAAATTATTACACAATTAATTAAAAAAATAATGTGAAAAATAAACTATTATTACTACTTATTCCAGTGATTGCTATATCGCAAAAACTGTTTTCTTAAAATTTATGAATAATCTCAATTTTCAGACTTGTATCGCTTAAAGATTAATTAATTCAATTGTAAATACAAGCAACACCGAGCTGTTGGTTTCACTTTTCGCTTGTTCCGCGATATTCTAATTACCTTGCCTCGAAACGGAATCACCTCGGACATAGATATCTTTTTGCTCGCTTTTCCCTCATTTCTTTCTGGCCAGCCAGGTCTCTTTCACAGTCGTTGAACATAAATCACTCCGTTCACGGTCATTACGGACAAAACCACCGTTATCCCCTCTTCTTCATCCGCTATATTTCGAAATATTTTCTACCCTGGATCAGAAATACGAAACTTTATACATGGCATAATTCACGTACATGACTGAAATTTTGGGAAATGATACGGGAACACATTGTTGGCATACGGAACGACCTCTCTAACATTCTATCTCGTTTCCCTTTCCGCCTCTGATCTTCCTTTTTTTTCTTTCTTTCTTTTTTTACTTCGCGTGCACCTATTACGAGTTCCTCATACGTTATCCACCAATTATCAATTATTGTTATCTTTGAACGAAAATGGAAATTCGTTGCGCTTTTAAAAATGTATTACAAATATAAGTGAACGTTTAAGTTTTATAACCATTACTCGATAAATCTGATTAGTATTTAATAAATTAAAGCTACGTACGAATTTAATTATCTCACAGCAACAAAATACAATATCAATCTTCAAGAATGAAACTCATTTTTGTGTTTAAACTCAATCTTTTCTCGCGTATTCAGCTATATTATTTTATTTAGCTATTTATAGCTATTCATAGCTATTTATTTCTCACGTATTCAGCTATATTTTTTTATTTAGCTATTTATAGCTATTCATAGCTATTTATTTCTCACGTATTCAGCTATATTTTTTTATTTAGCTAATTATAGCTATTTATTTCTCACGTATTCAGCTATTTTTTCTTATTTAGCTAAATATAGCTATTTATTTCTCACGTATTCAGCTATATTTTTTTATTTAGCTATCTATAGATATTTATAACTATTTATAGATATTTATAGCTATTTATAGATATTTATAGCTATTTACAGTTATTTATAGCTATTTATTTCTCACGTATTCAGCTATATTTTTTTATTTAGCTATTTATAGCTATTTATAGCTATTCATAGTTATTTATAGTTATTTATAGTTATTTATAGCTATTTATAGCTATTCATAGTTATTTATAGCTATTTGTAGCTATTTATTTCTCATGTATTCAGCTATATTTTTTTATTTAACTATTTATAGCTATTTATTTCTCACGTATTGAGCTATATTTTTTTATTTAGCTATTTATAGATATTTATAACTATTTATAGATATTTATAGCTATTTATAGCTATTTATAGATTTTTATAGTTATTTATAGTTATTTATAGTTATTTGTAGCTATTTATAGCTATAATTTAATTAATAAAATGATAATTATTTACTAAGATTAAAATTCAGATAATATTTCCATTCTATCACGTTTCAATATAACCGTGTATATAAATTACAGTTACATTAACACTAAACCTACCGACGATCAAACTACCCCTGCTTGTATCAAAGAAATTACAATAATAGACACTTGGAAAAATACAAAATGCTAGAGAAACAAATCTTTGACCATATATTTTACAGAAAATCACAAAAAAATATTCAAAACTGCACCGTTAATAATTTATAAAATTTGGACAAGAAATTACGAAACGGTCGTCCGACCGCTTTGCTAGCCTTAGTGTTAAAATATCACCAGAAATTGATCAAATTGGCAAATTTATCAGCCGTAATATATTTTACTAACAGAACCTGTTAACACACGTTACGCCATCTTGTCTTCCTTTTTTTCCCCCAGTCATCCGTTCTGTATCTCGTTATTTCCCAATTTTTTTTCCCGCAAAAGTATTCACCATCGTATCTCCGATTTTTACCAGTTTTTTTTAGGTCCGCTTTTCTCGTATTCTCTTTCTTCTACCGCGTTGAATATAACAGTATAAGTATCAGGGGTGGAATGGACTAAGCCTACTACATATCAATATATAGCTGAAACCTCTTGCGCGCAGGAAACCAGAGCCGAGGCTTAGCCGAGTCATCTTCTACATAGGCATGTTATAGCTTCACTGCACTTTATACGTACATGTATATTGCCGACTCTAAGTTCTCCGTATACTGCGAACGAAAATTTAATCACGAACTTGCAACTCTCTTATCGTGTATTTCTGAAAAGCATTTTGATTATCACAAATATACGGACACGATTTGCAAGTAATTGCTTATTGTATTGGGTTGCTGCACGGGGGCGTGAGGGATGTGGTAATTTAATTTTCTAATTTATGATAATTTTGCTATTTGTAATAGTGATACTATATTTAGAATAAATTAGGTTTTAGAGGAAGTTATAGGAATTATTGATAGTTTCAAGGAATTTTAATTTACAAAGAGTTTTGTAAATTATAGTATGGAAAAGTATAAATTGTTTTGTAATTTTCTATGCTATGATTTGTAAAGGTCTTTGTGAATTAAGATTCCGTAAAATTGTGGATAATTATTATAATTTGCTGTGAAAGTTAAGTTATTATTGTAAATTAGAAAATTAGAATTAGATAACAAATTATTTTCTAATTTATAATTATTAATTTTCTAATTTTCTATGCTATAATTTATAAAAGTCTTTGCAAATTAAGATTCCTTAAAATTGAGAATAATTACTATAATTTCCTTTAAAAGCTAATTTATTATTATAAATAGCAAAATTATTATAAACTATAAAATTAGATAACAAATTATTTTCTAATTTCTAATTATTAATTTTCTAATTTTCTATGCTATAATTTATAAAAGTCTTTGTAAATTAAGATTCCTTGAAATTAATGATAATTACTATAACTTACTCTAAAAGCTAATTTATTATTATAAATAATAAAATTATTATAAATTAGAAAATTGGAATTAAATAATATATTATTTTCTAATTTCTAATTATTAATTTTCTAATTTTCTATACTATAACTTATAAAAATCTCTGAAAATTAAGATTCCTTGAAATTGAGGATAATTACTATAACTTCCTCAAAAAGCTAATCTATTCTTCTAAATATAGTACTATTATTATAAATAGTAAAATTATTATAAATTAGAAAATTAGAATTAGATAACATATTATTTTCTAATTTCTAATTATTACTTTTCCAATTTTCTAAACTATAATTCATAAAAGTCGCTGAAAATTAAGATTCCTCGAAATCGTCGATAATTTTCTAATTTTCTATATTATTTATAATACATTTCACATTAAATTATAAAATACTTTCCTCAATATTTCGACTACTATTCGTTTCATCAAGAAATATTTTCACAGAAATCGCACAATTTCTAATAACAGACTCAATCGCGCAATACTATGAACAGTTTCCGAAAAACCAACGAGAAAATCTATTTATCACCCCTAACTTTGAGCTTTTCAAAAATTCAATTTCCAATATATTCCGTAGCGGACAGAACTTTCGTACGAACCCGCTAATAAGAAATTGGCGAG
>SMSQ01005510.1:0-13043 GCA_019453375.1 Ctenoplectra terminalis | reverse complement strand
TTCTTCTTCCTCTTCTTCTTCTTCCTCCTCTTACTCTTATACCTCGAGTGTTCCGTCAGTGTTCTATCTTTACTTTAATATTACGTTTCAACGTTTCCTTCGTTTTGTCACAGTCGCTCGAGTTTTTGTGTCGCGGTAACTCCTTTCAGCTCCAAGCTTCGAGATTCTCGGAGGAAAACTTGGTTTCTTGTCAGTTTTATATCGGAACACGTTTATCGGCACTGGGTTAACGCATTTGTTAAGCTGTGGAGAACAGCGGTATGTGTTCGTGAAATAATAATCGCGAATGAATATAATTTTGCTTTTTTTTTTTACCGATTTTCTAAGGGACCTACACCGACCGGTTTGTATTAGGTTTGACCCAAAAGTTTCTTTCGTTTTATTAACCCTGTTTGTGCGTCAGAGCGACGAGGGTTGTGTTCGCGACGATTAACCGACGCGGGTTCTGCACTCAGAAATGGTATTCTGACTGGAACCATTGCTCGATGATAGTGGACCGTATTTTTGTGTTTGAATGTTTGTATGTTCGAATGCTTCTGTGTTTTTCTTTGAACGAATGATTTTGACTGATGCTTTTTACTGTCTAGATTTTGACTCACGTGTTGCGTTCTTGTTTGGTATTGTATAAAATTTCCTGTCTGCTGTGGATTGGTTTGATGTGACCGGTGTGGCTGAATTCTGAGTTTAACCCTTTGCACTCGAAGACTTTTCTAAGTTTCAAAGGACTATTGCGAAAACTTAGTGTTTTTTTGGAAAGAAAAAAAGAAAATTACAAATGTTTACTATTTCTTATTTACTTGGTTAATTTACTTTTACTTTAAGATAAAAGAATCGATGAAAATATAGAATCTAATTAAAAACATAATCTCTGAAGAAAATTATGCATGTCGCCACAGCGGCGCCAGCAGAGTGCAAAGGGTTAATGGATGATTTTTGTATTATGGGTGTCTAGTGTAGCGAGGGTGGGAAAATGTGAAGTAGTGGGAAAATGTATAACTGTTTTTGTCTATTGTTTCGTCCGCTAACGACGTCCTGGTCCCTTGGCTTGGGTCAGGCGCGTCTGGTGTCCAGGTGCGACGTTTTACCCGGCGATTGCTTGTAAAGCAATTCGCCTTTTTAAGGGAACTGATTGCTTACGGCGGAACGGCAATTTAGGACTTAACAAACCCTTTGCCCTATAACCACGAGTCACACTCGCGGTGCTAATTCTGGATAAAATACAATAAAAACGGACGATATTTATGATAAAGTTCAAATTTAGTTTTAACTGTAATTTGAATATTCTAAAAAATGTAGAACTTCGATAGAAAATTGTTCCACCTACCGTAATTTGTATATTTTTTATATTTGTTCGTATAATCATTTTGCACTTTTAAATTTCCTATAAATGTATAAAAATTCGAAATTTATTGGACATAAATCTCTGTCAAAATAATAAAACACTTAATTGGAAAAAACGCCGCTTTTATCGTTAGCTGACAGCAATTAAAAAGAAATTTTCATTTGTTAATGAAGAGCGAGGAAAAATTGTTGGAACCTAACAAGGATGTTCTATTCCATCCGCTTTACTCACAGAATATTGCGCGGTCTGACTATCGTTTATTCCTGTTTTTAGAAAAAACTAGGGCCTGGAAAAGTTATTTGGACAAATTGATTGCCGAGAAAGATGAAAAGTTTTTGTAAAAGGGATCCTGAAACTACCCAACAGAAGACTCACAAAAACGAATGGTGTATGCAATATTCAATGAAATAGGAATTGTATACGAATATGTTATTTTTCAACTGTCCTCGAATTTCACGGTTCTATATAAATTCAGAGAAAGAAATTAATAGAATACGTGTAGCGAATTATTAAATAATTGAATAATTGAATAACTGTATAATATATAATTAAACAAGACAAATAGTTATAAAAGATAACGGGCGATTTCGAAATACAGATGATAATCCAAATAAAAGACAGTACTATTTCCTCATCGAAATTATTTTTTTATTTAGCTAAAAGCTTACCATTACGATTCTATGTGTTATTCTTATTTATTTACTTCGAAATATATTCAAACAGTTATTATTTTTAATTCGCCGGTTGAAATACGTAGTTTTATATAAATGCAGAGAAAGAAATTAGTCGAATACGCGTAGCGAATTATTAAATAATTGAATAACTGTATAATATATAATTAAACAAGACAAATATTTGTAAAAGATAACGGGCGATTTCGAAATATGGATGATTATCCAAACAAAAGACAATACTATTTTATTTAGCTCAAAAGCATACCATTACGAATCTACGCGTTATTTTTATTTATTTATTATATTATTTATTACTATGATTAACCTTCTATGGGACCGTGTGAGTTAAAAGTTACAAATTGCTGTATCTACATTTTAAAAAATTAATTTTGTTTAGATATCTCTGCACTACTAAATTTGATTACTGTATTACTGATGTATCTATATTTTAAAAAATTAATTTTATTTAGTTATCACTGCGCTATTAAATTTGATTACTGTATTACCGATGTATCTATATTTTAAATAAATAACTGTGTTATTGAAGTGACGATCCATCTACAGTAATTATTAATTAAAACATTTTCGAATCAAAGTGAAAAACTGTAATCGTAATTTTTTCTCCAATAAGCAGACAAAATTCGAGCTATAGAGGGTTAACACTTTCCTTCCCGTAAACTCCAATTTTCTTATTATATTAGGTTCGTCAATAAGATCGTACAATTTTTAACGATAATTATTTTCCAGCGCTTTGAAATGCAATTAAGTTGAATTCAAACCTGAAAAACAAAAGGTGACTTATTTCCTGAACAATGCATTATTGAATAAAAATATTTGCTTTCATAATAAAAAGAAATCGTTTTTTATTTACATAAAACAGTTACAACCCCCACGAATTTTCCGACGAACCTAATATTTCTCAATATCCATCAATTCCAAGCACCATTTCGTTCATTCTTAATAGCAATATCAAACATTAACCTCAATTCCGAACCCTCTGTAACACTAAAACAACCGGCGATTAAAGCATACTTATTCCTACCAAAAAAATCGTAAAAAGTTATATAAAAAAATACGCGATGCAAGGTAAACAAATCTTTGTCTACATTTTTAACAGAAAATCGCTGAAAATTGCTTCCGAGATGCCACGGTCAATTTATAAAATTTCCATTTAAAAAATTACGAATGGGTCATTTTGACCACTTTGGTAGTTCCAGTGTTAATAAATAAAAATTCTTAACACACCCGATAGACGTTTATCGCAGCGTAAATCGAAAGAACAATAATTAAGAAGTTATCGTGTCTACTAGTAGAGACGTTGCCATGAGTATATCGGGGGATGGTGATGTGGCTATCAACGCAATGCCCTCGAGAGAGGCCAGGAGGGCAGTAAGTGAAACTCTGGCCACTTTCCGAGGGAGAGAGAGATCCAATAAGCCAGGGATTGGGCCAGGCATGGCCTATTTAATTCACTACGAGGGGGACTGATACATCTACCTGTGCCGCGTATCTACCTCACGCATCCTCGTTTTCCGTGTGACGCAGTGGCTCCCAATGGGGAATCGGTTAATTCTAACATTACACACACATTGTCCAATTTATTGGTACAATAACACTGTTAATTTCTACGTTCTTTATTAATCCTTCGCGGTCGAAAACCTGTTTCGCTCAGGACGAGACAAGTAACTTGAGACGATTTTCCATACACTTTGTGAATTTCTTATTTAACCCTCTATGGGACCGTGTGACTTATTATTAATCGAGGGCTCTGTTATGGAGCCACGATTACATATTGGTGATTGTTTCAAGAGGTATAACACCTTGGACGATTATGGAATGTAATTATGTTATAGTTTTTTGTTTTCTTATATACTACATCACTTGAGTCTATAATCGATTAAAAAAAAATAATAACGTAGAATAATGTCTTTCCATTGAATGCGCGCATCATTTGCGTATATATAAATATGATTTTTTTATTGAAACTGCTTCGAGTTGCTGGTAATATGAATGAAAAAAAACTTCCAGTGCAAAGGGTTAAAAGTTAGAAACTGAGGTATCTGCATTTTAAAAAATTAATTTTGTTTAGTTATCACTGCTCTATTAAATTTGATTACTGTATTACCGATGTATCTATGTTTTAAAAAATTAATTTTGTTTAGCTATCTCTGCGCTATTAAATTTGATTACTGTATTACCGATGTATCCATATTTTAAAAAATTAATCTTGTTTAGCTATTTCTGCACTATTAAATTTGATTACTATATTACTGATGTATCTATATTTTGTCTAATATTTTGTCTAATTTTGTCTAAGGTTGTCTAAGTGTTAATATTAATTAATTAATTATTTTTATATACATTATTATATATTTATATATTATTAATTATTAATTAAGCTCTGTATCGTTGCTTTGTATGGTATTTTATCTTCATCGCTGCTTTCTTTCTTTTTATCGCTCTTAAAAAAAAAAAAAGAACAAAAATTAAAAGCCACAAACCGACCCAAAATGCTTTCAATATATTTACATTTTTTAAATATATATTACACCGTTCTGTAGCTGAGGTTAAGAATTCCTTAAAAATATAGTTTTTAAGCTTCGCTGCGACGTTAAGTTTCAATAATTAATTGTATTTAATAATTAGTAAAAAAAATAAGGACAAATATTATTTCCTTGTGCGAACTATTTTATTTTGTAATATAACTAATATAATTATTATAATTAACTAACATAATTAACTACCTTTGTTGATCTACTTTTCTATTTTATGTCCGAAAGAGGATAGATTCTTACAAGAAGATTGTGCTATATTTTCCGTTTCAATTCAAAGCTGATAAATAAGTTCAGTTTGTATCGTTAAACGTCTACGTTTCTTTCCTATAACCAAACAAAAAGTAAATCAAAGCGAATCGAACCTGAAAGTCGACATTTTTATGTTTCATTTGAAAACAAGAGCTTATCGAAGCTTCATTTAAGCTGATGGTCTTTCGATATGTATTTGTATGACTTTGCTTTACGTAATCTTCATCTCTTTGTGTTCTTAAGTCTTTTACGGTGCGATCAAATGGAAAGAACAGTTCAAATGAATATACAAGGTAGAGCAATAAAAACTAGCAGTTTAAATATTTTTATAATTATGGAAGTAAGAGAAAAATTTATCGAAATTACTCGACGCGTAGAAAGAATTGTTAGAATTATATAACAGCCTCTGTTATGCCAAATAATTTTTATTCAATACTAAAATATATTTTATTTATAAAAACTAGCAGTTTAAATATTTTTATAATTATGGAAGTAAGAGAAAAATTTATCGAAATTACTCGACGCGTAAAAAGGATTGTTAGAATTGTATAACAGCCTCTTTTATGCCAAATAATTTTTATTTAATACTAAAATATATTTTATTTATAAAAACTAGCAATTTAAATATTTTTGTAATTATGGAATTAAGAGAAAAATTTATCGAAATTACTCAACGCGTAAAAAGGATTGTTAGAACTGTATAATAGCCTCTTTTATGCCAAATAAACTTTTATTCAGAAAAATATTTCCGTTCTTTGTATAACTATGAACATTTAGAACAGTAATTTTTATCGATCCATTCTGCATAATATTCTGTCAAAATTATTTGCAACTGCGATGCGAGGAACAAAAATTAAGTAATTTTTATTGCAATATAATTTAAGATATGGAATTTATGAATTTATAACAGTGTTTTTGTTCATGTATCCGAATCTTTCTTGCGGTACACTGTGAAACAGATAGTAAAAAGAAATTTGAAAATTTGGAGGCTTATAAAGCTCACCTCGATGAATTTTTTGTTAGAAATGAATGAGCAGTTTTTCGTGAACAGAATAATGAAACTGCTTAAAAGAGCGCAGGCTGTTGTTGAGAAAAAACGAACAATGCATTGTTTAATAAAGTAGTTCTGTTTCACGGCATGAAATCTTTCTTTTTTCTCTGAAATTTCTTTAAAAAAATACAAGAACGCTTTTTAACCAACCCAATAATTGCCACGAATTATTCACTATCATTACAACTTAATTACGAATAAATAACATACCTAATATTTAGACTGCGGTATTTCATGCGTTTCTCGAGAATTTAAATGCACAAAGGTACACAGAACGCACGCGATAAGCAGAAAATATATAAATAAACCCAAAACATAGCTAAAATTGTTTTAATTATATTTACAAAAATACATTCACAGTCTGCTGATAAATGAAGAATTATTTCACCTTTATTTACTGTTATTTAAATATTTTACCTTTATTGTTACCATACTTAGATTCATTTTTTACCCAATCTAGCTATCCGTCCATCGAAAAATTTCCTAATCTCTACAAAAATACAAAAAAGCTATTCTCAATGTGAAAATTTCATTTCTTTCAATTCTACGTTAAACTCACATTATCTTCGCACTCGTTTTTTCGCCGGAACTAAAAGGGTTAACTATCAATCTTCTTTTAATTTTTACAATTATAAACATTTGAAGCACTCTGGTCACCGATGACCACCGTGGCGCTACAGGAGAAACAATCTCCGGTCACGTATGACCACTGTGACAGTCAACGTGTTAAATGAAGATTGATAGTTAATGAATTTTGAATATTATCATTCCTATTAGAGAATACTTTGAAATAAACTGTGCACTATTCAACAATATTTTTTGTAATACCATTAGTTCGGTTTACTTCAAATTAATAGATTTCTATAAGCAGAAATTCATTCAGTCAATTCTTCTACATAAATTCCATTTTCAGTTTATATTTTTCTCACGCATGATTGTTAAACTTGAGCACGAAATTTGAATCGCGTAAAATCGACGGGTTCCGTAAATCTAGCGTTAAGAACACTTTATGCGAATATCTGCTACCAAATGCGAATTAAAAAAGTGAACATACGCATCTTATAAAGTGTTTCTACAGCGCAGTATGCAATGTGTCAACATGAAATCACGGAAAATTGCCTGCGGGATGCCACAGTCGATTTATAAAATTCGCGTAAAAAATTAGGAACGGGTCATTTTGACCGCTTCGGTAGTTCCAGTGTTAAACGTGACGTTTATCGGAGAAACCAAGAAACGACAGACGAAAATGTTCTCCTGTGAGAAACTGTTACACGATACACGCTAAGATCAAAGAGGTTGGGAGCCACTGAGGTAACGTAACATTGAGTTACCATGACGTTTCCTGGAGGATACGTGTGGATGTGCCTGGTCGTGTCCTCGAATTATATTGATTCAATTTAATTTATAAGAAACCCTAGAGGATATAAGGGATTCTGGTAAAGAGGATAGCCGCGTAAAGGTACGACCTTTCAACGTCGTGGGGTAAAAACGGGTATCATAGAGACGCTTATCGTTGTCCTTTCAAAATCCAGGCGTGATACAATATCGTGATTCAGATCACATAGCGACCCAAAATCGTTCCAACTTTCCTGCACAGATGACTGCTACTATTGTGTCCGTTATTTGACTTTGGAAATGGTGCAGAGTACGATTATTATTATTTTTTTTTTTTTTTTTCGTATCACGAATCGAAGGATGTTCGAACGATATTTGTAGTCGTAGTCGTAAGCGGAAGAGAGAGAGAAAGGAAAAGAACGGAAGAGATAGTCAGTAGCATTGGACGCTACGACATTCGGAAGGGTTGTCAGAAATTACCAAACACTGACACGGGGGATACTTGGTTCATTAACCCATTCGCTGGCAAGGACGAGTATACTCGTTCTACTTTAAATATGTTACAACACGCAGGCTTTTGAATTAGCAAATTTTTTGTGGCCACAAACATAAATATAGAAATGTGAAAAACTTGAAAAGATACTACAAATAAAATTTTTATACTCGAGTATACTCGTCTTGGCAATGCATGACACCCTGCCAAAGACGAGTATACTCGTCCTACTTTAAATATGTTACAACACGCAGGCTTTTGAATTAGCAAATTTTTTGTGGCCACAAACATAAATATAGAAATGTAAAAAACTTGAAAAAAGTTTCTACAGTTTTCACCAATATATAAAAATATTCTTATTAAAAGTTCGATACATCGTACAATAAATTATAACACCTGTGAATGAAAATAAGAATAATTCCATGTTATAAAAAGTATCTACATATAACAAATAACAAACAGCAATTTTAACAAACGAGATTGCTTGACTTTTAAATGCGTATATATACGTCTTTCGTAGCGAAAGGATTAAGGAAGATTCCTGGACACGACGATATACAGAATGCACAAAACAAGTCGAAATGCATAAACAAACCCAAAAAATTACACATGCTTTTCTTATAACCAAGTCCAATCCAACGATGTGTGATATATGCAACGTGCAAATCTCCGTCCAACATATATTGGTTCAATGCCCCAAATATAGTATTAACCCATTCGCTGCCAAGAACGAGTATACTCGTCTTTGGCAGGGTGTCATGCATTGCCAGGACGAGTATACTCGTCCTACTTTAAATATTTTATAACACGCAGGCTTTTGAATTAGCAAATTTTTTGTGGACACAAACATAAATATAGAAATGTAAAAAACTTGAAAAAATACAAGAAATAAAATTTTTTACAAAAATTATACTTTATTTCTTATTTAAAGAGAATGATCTTTTACAAAAAATATAAATGGCAATGGGAATGGCTTTGTATAATTTAGGCTTGTCAGCGAATGGGTTAAATTTGATTACTGTACTACTGCAGCGATACCACGATTTATCTATAGCAATTGTTACTTTGAGAATTTTCGAATCGAAGCGAAAAACTGTAATCAATCGTAATATTTCCTCCGATAAGTGGACAAAATTCGAGCTCTAAAGAAAATTAATTTTTGAAAATATAGATACATCGGTAATACGGTAATTAAATTTAATAGAACAGTGATAACTAGATAAAAGAAATTTTTTAAAATATAGACACACTAGTTTGTAACTTTTAAATCACACAAAACCATGTAGTGTTAAAAATTTTACAATATAAATTAAGTGATGAGGAATGTTACGGAGCTGACACAAGCTGATTCTGATGAATACTTTGGTTTTATGCTTGCAAATGATTATGTATGATAATATATGTGCTCTTGCCAAGAAATAACAGAGCTTTGTTAAACAATAACACTGAAAATATAAATGGCAATGGGAATGACTTCGTATAATTTAGGCTTGGCAGCGAATGGGTTAATACATTGAACGCCGCGCCAATTTTACAGGGATTGGCCGATTGAAAATATGTAATCATCGATTATTTCATATTGTTTCTTTGTATTTAACAAAATGTCGTGTCGATGAAGTTGAAGTTTCCATTTCTCCACGCGAAAGCTTGCTGAGAAAATCACGTCATGAATTAAAAGCAATGCCGGGAAAAGCTCGAACGGTGCGACGATTTTGCAAAATTTGTTACCAAAAAAATTCAAAGAAGCTAGAAACAGACCACGGACAAACCACGTAAAATGCGCGCGGCAGTCAACGTGTTAACGATTAGAAAAATCTTCATACGAAAGAGGACCGACCACGCGCTATCTGTGCATTTTCGTGTGTACAGCGGCAGTGTCAGAGCGGACAGAGCGCTCGTACCCAAAGGGTTAACGCGTGTATACGTTTTAATAATATCAGTGTTCAATGAATACGTACTTTTTCATTTAATATGAATTAATATCGCATTGTTAGAGATTATGCGGTAAGTTGGGGATTTGTTTCGATGCGCTATGATCGATGATTGTTGTAGGATTACAGGGATATCCTTTAGAGCGAACGCGCGTGCTGCATTGTTACCGGAAATATATGGTTGCTTAAAAAAATAGAACCTACAGTCATGTAATGAAAATCGGCGTGAAAATAGAATGGAAGCATAGATATTTTGGTACGATAACGCGATTTTATATAAATTAGAAAATGTTGTTAATTTAACAAAGAAAAGAGACTTCGAAGCAAAGCTACGCGAGGAATGGTAAAATACTTTGTCTTTCGTAGAAAAATTAATTCTATCCGACGTTCGCGGGCAGTAATAGGTAATAAATTTTTCGCAACTAAATAATATGTTATGTTAAATTATGTACATATAATATAGGGTAAGTCGGGGATGGTTCGACCAGCGAGAGAGAGACCGGCCACTATTAATATCTCAAAATAGAACAACTAAACCGGCTTATTATTATCCTCGTACTGACAATTATCGCAAATCCGTGCATATAAATTATGAATTACATTAAAGTTTCGTGGATACTAGAAAGTAAAGCTAAGAAAAATGATATTTCTAAATCCCCGTAAACGAGGATCGGACGTTGTTTCACGATGGATGCTCTAAGCATGGGAACATTTGTGATCTACGTGGAAAATTGAAGAAAAAGTAACGTACCAACTAATTTTCTCTTGTATTATATTTTGTATAAGCTATATCTTTTGGTATTTTTCAAGATCGGTCTTGAATAATAATGTATGGACGTTCTAACTCGAACATGTACATAAGACTGTACATTTGCAATCTTGGTATTTCTTGATTAAGAAAAAGAAACAAATATCTTAACCCATTCGCTGCCAAGGATGAGTATACTCGTCTTTGGCAGGGTGTCATGCATTGTCAAGACGAGTACACTCGTCCTACTTTAAATATGTTATAACATGCAGGCTTTTGAATTAGCAAATTTTTTGTGGCCACAAACATAAATATAGAAACGTAAAAAATTTGAAAAAATACTACAAATAAAATTTTTTACAAAAATTATACTTTATTTCTTATTTAAAGAGAACGATCTTTTACAAAAAATATGAATGGCAATGGGAATGCCTTCATATAATTTAGGCTTGGCAGCGAATGGGTTAACTCTCTATCGTGTGACTTAAAAGTTACAAACTGATGTATCTATATTTTAAAAAATTAATTTTCTTTAGCTATCTCTGCATTATTAAATTTGATTACTGTATTACCGATGTATCTATATTTTAAAAAATTAATTTTCTTTAGCTATCTCTGCGCTATTAAATTTGATTACTGTATTACTAATGTATGTATATTTAAAAAAATTAATTTTGTGTAGCTATCTCTGCGCTATTAATTTTGATTACTGTATTACTGATGTATCTATATTTTAAAAAATTAATTTTCTTTAGCTATCTCTGCGCTATTAAATTTGATTACTGTATTACTAATGTATGTATATTTAAAAAAATTAATTTTGTGTAGCTATCTCTGCGCTATTAATTTTGATCACTGTATTACCGATGTATCTATATTTAAAAAAATTAATTTTGTTCAGTTATCACTGCACTATTAAATTCGATCACTGTATTACTATAGTGACGCCCCGATTCATCTACAGTAATTATTAGTTAAAACATTTTCAAATCAAAGTGAAAAACTGTAATCGTAATTTTTTCTCCAATAAGTGAACAAAATTCGGGGTATAGAGGGTTAACACGTCGCCAAGTATGATTTATATATATTCTAAATTATTTATCCGCTGCTTTAATTTTCCCAAAACAACAGAAATGTAAAAAACCAACAATGCAATAGCTTCTTTCCAAAAAGTAGTCCAACTATCCCGGACTTAATTAACCCTATCATATTATTGAGAGATATGTAAAAGAGGGTAGTCTTATTTGGAAAAAAATGTTAAAAATATATTTCGGAATACACGAGTTAAACCAGGATCTATGTCCTTCCTATACCGAATCTTACTTCGCACTAATTGAACAGTTAGCCACCGTCGTTTCTTATAATCTAAAAAACATTCTTACATTTTTTCATTCCGTTTTCATTCCTTCGGATTTTTTTTAAATGTTGTACCGCGAGGGTGAACGCGACACCCAAATCTTTTCCAACGAAGAGGTTTTATTTTAACACATATGAATTTCAATTTTGATCGCTTGTTGTAAAGAAACCAACCACAAAATACACACTTTCTGTTACACACAATACCAACAGATATACATACATAATAATGTGTAATTAAATTAAATTTTCAAGCGTACCAAATACATTTTTAGCGCCCATTGATAAACCTAAAATTCCAAAATCCCCAAATAGGGATCCTGCATCCGCTAATGGGTTAAAATAAACTAATAATAATAATCATCAATCGTTTCACAGGTACCTACGACTGTCAGTTCCGGAAAAGCATTCATGGCTTCTTATCAACGCTTCGCACGGCGATGCAATTTCTGTAGCCACCACCGTGCCGTATCTCGTATCGACACGTCTTACCAGCGAATCGTGTTATTAGAATGATCGACTGAAACAGATAGACGAAGGCGACAGGGGATCAGATTGTTCTAAGTGCGAGAGGCAACGAATACTTTCCAAATGGCAGACTTAAAGTCAATAAGGGAGGGTACCAGAAGTGATGAGCCGAGGAAAAGACCTTTCGCAAAAGTTTCGAAAGAGTTTCGATAAGTCGCACTCTTGCTCGTCCACCGCTGGGAGAGACTTCGGTGTGCTTATGGGCAATTTCATCCAACCATTCCCAAGATCAAATCCGAGTAGTAAAGTTTTGGTTCTTAAAGGAACAGCGACAGATTGTACGCTCACCGATTTCTTTTTTCTTTTCTTTTTTTTCTTTTTTTTCTTCTTCTTTTTATTTTTAGAAACTTTGATACATTCACCGGTATTTCATTTGGCGGTATTTTTCTTGGGAACTCGGAACATTTCACAATGTGATCGATCGCGTATTGGCCACATATGAAAATTACATTTTCAACTTTCGAAACATCGAACTCATATTTTAAACGTTAATATTGACATTCGAGATGTTTTCTCAACGAAAGCTGTTTCTCCAAGGTAAACTAGCTTAATTGAACTTTTCTCTTGGTACCTCGCGTGTGTGAACAACTCAAAATTTACACGAAGCGCGTGTCTGTTTCTGCTGCAGCTTGTCTCTATTTCGTTCTACGTTTAAATCTTTTTTTTTTTCTTTTTAATTTGTTGTTTATCGTCGCAACAACCGCTCGTGGGTTATTAGCGACTCAGAAAGGAGGAGTTACAGTTTGTTATACAGTTTAGTCTCTTTGAGGTACTGTAGCAG
>SMSQ01005489.1:26778-46272 GCA_019453375.1 Ctenoplectra terminalis | reverse complement strand
CTCGCAAGGAACTCTTCTTGTCTCTCGACGAGAGGAACAACGACAGTTCACGACCTCTGCGTCGTGTTCCGTGGCTGTTACAAGGACGAGAGCTTCCCGGAACGTATTCTTTTTTTTTTTTTTCTTCTCTTTCTTCCAAGATGGCCGACGACGACACGATGCTCTGCTGATCCGCGAGAGTCGCGAGTCGCGGATGGCACGGTCGCGCGCGGGCAAACATTCTCCCCGAGATGCTTACACACTACACCCTAAATCGCGGTACAATATAATCGATATAACGTTAAATGTTTTTGGCATCTTCGAAATACACAAATAGACTTTGGTATAAAACTTTTTTTTTTTTTGTTTCTTTTGATAGTGTTCAGTACGTTCATACGAAGGTGGCCGCGGCTCGCTGCGGCTCTATCGCGTCATTTCCATCCTCTGATCCGTTCTCGATCCTCTTCCTCAATCTTTCAACGCGTCACGCGCTCTATCTACGCCCATTCGGAAATTCCTGTTGCTTCGACGGTTGGACAATTCTCCCGGCATCGGCGTGTGTCAGGAGAGGAGGACTCTCTGGCTAGCGGTACCATAACCTAATTAACAGATCTTGTCCAGCCACCAGAGCTTGCAGGTGGGCGCGCCTCTCCTCCTGCGCCGTTTCTTGCTCGACGTATCGACCGTCTTCTTCACGAACCGTATATTGTACGGATCCTCCGCGAGTTCCGGGTACAGCTGCGCGTCGTGTATATATTCTCCCTCGTAATTGGAAGCGGACCCGGACTTTAAGATCTCGTCCTGCTCGGCCACCATCCATTCTATGGTCGTCGGCGTATTGGCCTTGAGAGCTTCGCGTTCCCTGTGCCAAGCTTTACGAATGGCTGTTGCCTTAGCGTGATGGAGCAGTCTTTGTTTCTCTTTCTCAGCTGTGGTGCCGTATCGCAGGTTCACCACGTAACTAGCGCCATGGATCTTGACGTCGATCAGGGAACTACTACCGCTTCCGTTCTCGCTTTCGTGGAAGGTCGTGTTGACTTGACCACCGAGACGCTTTAACTGGCCACGATCCTCGCTGGCTCGCCAAGTTTCCTCTTTTACAAAGTAGAACGCGTCCTGTTGGGCACTGTGCACCACGAACGTGAACGGGAGGAAGTAAGATCGGTTGAATACCGAGGTGAACACGTCGCCATAGATGGTGTTGGCGGTCGGCACGCTGGACACCACTGCTTGGCCGTCTATAGTCCTCGATACTAAGATTCCTTTGCCGAATGGCGGGTCCGAGGCTGCGCCCAGCCGACTAGGTATCAAGTCGCTGGTGTCCTTTTTGAGGGCTGATCGCGGTGGCGCTGATAAACTGATGGCGTCTCCGGAGTGTCTCTGCGCGATATGGGCTAAGAAGCCGGATTGGACGCCGAGGTTCCTGGTCCTCTTCTTCTTGCCGAATATGGAGGTGCCTGGACCGAGGGCTGGGGGAATGAGGCTGTCTGGCAGCTCTTCAGGGAAGAGTTGAGGGGCGAGACTCTTCAGGTCGTAGCCGAGGTGCAACATCCATGATATGTGATCTGAGAAAAATACGATAAATAAGTAACACAATATGAATGATAATGTATCTTGAGATTTTTTAATATGGTATTAAGTATAATAATATTGTTGAAATTAAGTTCTGGAATTTAAAGATTATTCGCGGTTTTATTTTTATTATTTAGTTTTCGTTTTCAGTATATTAAAAATATACGTATCTTGATTTTATAGTAGAAAAAATAAAAGCTTGGGTATTTTATATTTTTTGCATGAATAATTAACTCTTATGAATAATACAGTGATTTAAAGTTATTATATTAATATTTATTTAATATTAAAAATTGCATAACTTTTTTATCATTTGGTTATATATGTACTGATTTAATGTTTTGGAAATTATGCGTATAATATTTTTTATTCGTTGAACGTATTTATTTCAAAATGAATTATTAGTTCAATTAATTTTAGTAATCGGAAAACAATTTTAAGTAAAGCGTTCGATTCATTTCCCAACACTTCTATTCTATTGTGAAGGAAACGGAATAGAGATGCGGTCAGGTTGTCAAAGTTGACCAAGTGGACGAGTTCCGCCTTAGAATGGGTCAATATTGACCAAACTAGCCGTGCAACTACTAAATCTTCAATAAAGCATCTCTCCTCGAAGATGCACTGAACTTACCAGTTGGTTGGTTTGGTCGGTCTGTGTGCCTAACATCAATAGGATCGTTCCCATTGAACCTATACAGATGCAGATGCGTTGGAGTGTCCACTCTGTCCAGAACATTCTCCCACAAAGGAGACATCCATTGGCCTATCAGTGGATCGTAAACTTTGCCGTTTGGCATGTGTACCAATGACGTTACCTGAAGTAAATGAAAAAAAAAAAGTTGAAAAGAAACTATCTCGTACGTTCTTTCTTTGAAATCAATTTTTCATTCAAGATTGCTTTTCTATTCCAATTGGTTCTATAAGTAATATATTTTTTGGTTATTTATATACTATTAAATATGTGCAAATCGGTCTTTATAGAATAAAAAATTTCCTTAAACGTTGATTTTTAAAATAAAAAAATCACTCTGAAATTAATATCCACTACAATTTTTTCCAAGAATAAAAACTTAGTTTTTTAATTTTTGATGTCACAAACTAATACTACATTAAAGACTATTAAGCATCGCAATTAAAGCGTAACTAAGACTAAAGTTTATACAGGCTACTTTCCAACAATTTTGAGCAGCTAATCAATTTAGGATAAATAAAATTGCTACTACTTTTATCAATTTCTATCTTACCTGATCCAAGAGCCCTCCACAAAAGTCAACAGGCAAATACAAATAAGGATTGGAGTCGTAAACGATATGTCCATAGGGTGATCTCATGATTTCCCTGATGCCTTCGCCGTACTGGCTGAAGATCATGATTGGAGTACCACATTGATCAGTGGCGATATAATATTTGTGTCGATAGACTTGAGCATAGATCAAATGTCCTCTGTCATCGTATACCAGTGACATTAATTTACCATCTCTTGGACTGTAAATTTGGCTAACTTCGTGGGGACGTTTCTGATTGTTGTAGAAGAACTGGGTGACATTTCCATAATTGTCTTTCCTAGTGGCCAGACGATCCAAATGATCATAGTAATAACGCACGTCAAACCGTCCACGTTTCGTCGCACGAACCAAAAGTCCCTTGGCATTATAATTGAATCTCTCTTCTCTAGCATTTTGCACCACCAGACCTCTGTTATCATACTTATACAGCCCTTCTCCGAACTTGACAATCCTATCCATGCTATTGTACTCCATAGGTATAGTGTTTCCTCGATACGTCAAGGACAACATATTTCCATTCGCATCATACTTGAATCCCCATGGTTCTTGGGCTTCTACGCCAGTCAGCTGACCGTCACAGTCCCACGTGTAATTCTTCACATTGGTATAAGTGTTAACAGCAACATTACGCGTATAGGTTCTGGTTTGATTGATACGACCACGAGTATCATGAGTGAACTCCATCCTGAAGACCTCCAATTGATGAATCGTCAGCGTCACTTGGGTCTCCAGGAACCTATCATCCGTTATCCTCGAGAACAACGCAGTTCCGTCGAACACAGTGGTCTCGTTAGACTGAGGTCTGGTCACCTTGAACTGTCCAATCTGTTCCAGCATACCTGTTCTAAGGCTATACGCCATGGCATGAGCTGGGAGAGTCTGGCCACCGATTCTACCCTGCACATTGATCAATCTGAAGTTCGAATCGTAGTCAAAGGTGAACTTGGCGTTGCTGAGGCCAGTCTTTGCGCCGAAATCAATGCGTTCTTCCACTAGCAAGCCAGCGCTGTACTGATAATCCCACTTGTACTCAACATCTCGTTCGGAGTGGATTACTTCCGAAGGTAGACCGCTTTCCGTGTATCTAATTTCGCTCTTTCCGTCACCGTGGACAACCTCGGCTAACTGTCCCGAAGTGTGGTACCTGTAGACGATACGAGCTCCATCGCCGGGGAACACAGTCTGCAATAAGTTACCATCGTGGCTGTAGTGTTGAAGATAGGCTCTGCTGCTGCCTGGTGGAGTGTAGGTCACTCTGAGGAAACCTAGGGAAGCCTGACACGAGAACGAGTGCTTAGTTCCTGACGGAAGGATGATATGACGCAGGCCACCGTCGTCGTCGTACTGCAGGGTGAAGTGTCTGTCACTGGCCAGAGTAATATTGGAGAGCATGTTGAAGTCGTTATAGGTGTATCGTTTAGTTCCATCCTGACTGTTAGTGACTTCAGCCAATTGTCCGTGGCGATCGTAGCCGTAAGACTCGTCGGACGAGCCCCATTTCCAGCTTTCTATACGATTGAACCTGTCATACGTGATACTGAGGTTGTAGCCTTGTTCGTGTGGTTGCCAGGTCAATGGCAGGCCAGCAGGATCGAAGGTGACCGTCAAGAGCGGGTTTCTTGCTTTGTCGTAGAAGGTTTCTCGTGTGAATGCTTGTTCGAATTCTACACCAATCACTCGGGTATCGTTCACCCAGATCTCTCGATTCAAGGTCTGTTGGAAATGGCTGACGTCACCGACAAGGTTGTAGGTAGTGGTCATGGTGTTGGTTAGTTCGCCGAGGGACATCAGCTGGTAGCTCCACATTGGCAACATTTCAGCCTCTACTGGTAGTGCAGCCTCTAGGAGAGGATGTTTGGTAGTAGCCGCACTTAGCACTCTGCCACCGCCTGGGAGGAGGATCTCTAGACTGCTGTTGGTGAAGGCGATCGCTTTCTTGATCTTGGTGCCTGGAAGCAAAAGAAATGCTCGTTACGCGTTTACACTTAGAACAGTAAATGTCTCAAAGATTTCATTTGGGATAAAATGTATACAATTATGATAGTCATTTTATTATTATACACTTACCATCAGTAATCGTCAGCACCTTCGACTTTTCGTTCTTCATCTTGAATTCGACGGACCTCTGGTTGTCTCCTTTCGATAAAGCTTGAAGCGGAGCCGATACCTTAACCGACAGGCCTTCGTCGTCGGACAGATCCGAGGACAGCTTCAATTTTTCGCCAGTAGGAAGGATGACGTCAGTAACTCGACCGAGACTGTCATAATTATAGATATACGTTTCGCCACCCTGAAAGACACACAAATAAATAGTTTAGTTAAAAAATTCTGTAGCAGAGATTATTAAAAAAATCAATTTTATTAGTAAGGAAATTACAATATTTCTATTATGATTACTTTAGGAGAAGTTTTAAATTATTATAATTTATTGGAATAATTTAACTTCACTATTAGCGATATATTAATACACTTACTCCTGATCTGCTCGTCAGCAACCCAGTAGAGCCATCATACGCAAGTGCAATCTCAGCTCTTCCCCGCTCGGAAAGCTTCTCCAAGAAACCAACCGCGGAGATCTTAAGATCAGACTTATGATCCTGCGTATTTTCTATAGAACTGACCACACTGCTGTAATCCCTCAAGAATTGAATCTTATTTCCAGCACTGTCCGTCACCGTGAACAATTTTCCAAAGCTCGTGTTTTTGCTGTACGAGATCGAATAACGTGTCTTGCCGGACGTTAAATCCTTTGTGAAAATGTGTTGACCGTAACGATTGAACACGTACACCTCGTTCGATGGTGGGAAAGGAATATGGAACTCGCCGTTTTCATTGTGATTTGGAAGATAAGGCTGCAAAGCCAAGATGTGCAGGCTGCCTTGGTCAGCCACGTGCAGAACGCCGTCTGGCGACACGGCCAGAGCAGAAATGGCGGTGAACTTGGCGTTCGACGACAATAAGGTTTCCGTACTGCTTGTGTCGTCAGTACACGAACAACTTTCCAGATCTTTAGTGCTCGGAGTGGTGTTGTTACATTCGCATTGACCGCGTAACCTTTCCTGCTGTTGTCCAGCGAAATGAGACATTTTCCCGGAACTGTCTACGATCTTGATGGAGTTCACTCTGTGCGAATCGCTCTCTGCTATGTATAGCTCGCCGGTTGGACTGAAGCTGACTGCCAGTACGGAACCAAGAACTTCATCAGACTTTTTAAGACCGGTAGCAGCCGTCGAATTCACCTTTTTCAAATCACTGTCGTTGCTGTTCGCGTTGCTGTTGGTACTACTGGTGCAATGCAGCGGTGTACCAGCTACCACGCGTACTTTTAGATCACTGGTGAGTTTCAAAACGAGCCTGTCATCGATGAAGTGAAGGGATCCATCCAAAGGACTCAGGGTCAATCCAGTCGGCCATTGCAATTGGGCCTGATGAGCGGGTATAGCGCCGACGCATGGAGCTGGGGACCAGTGATTATGGTGTCCGTGGTGTCCCACTAAGGTGTGAATGGTACCATGAGGATCGACCGCGCGAATGTTCCTTCCGTCAGCGATGTACATGGTCTTGTCGGCGGCAATGGCAATTCCTATTAATTTAAAATAGACAGGGTTAATTAAGTAAGCAAATTATAATTTGGTGGACGACTCAATTCTGGATGTCTGAGATATTTACAAATATTATTAGAATGTAACTACTTAGGGCTCGTAGCTTATTCTATAGAATAAAGGATTTTTTGTTGAAGGTTACCTTTCGGATGAGCTAATTTGGCGCGAATAGCTGGACCTTCGTCACCGCAATGACTTTCATCACCGGGAATGCACCTTTCTCCGCTTCCAACGACGGGCTCGATATTAATGTTAGGATGTTGGACGTTTTTCAGCGACAAAGCTTTCAATATTTGATGTTTCTCAGGGTCACTGATATAGAGGTGACCGTCGGCGGGTGAAACGCAGAGATAATATTCATAAGCCACTTGAGTTGCACTGAAAGAACAAATTAAAAAAAACTCATTTAGCCTATTATGAAACCAACCCTGCTAGACATACGCAAACTAACTAATTAATACATTAATCCTCAAAATTAAAAAAACCTTACAACTCATACTCCCACCCAAGCTTACCTCAGCGTCAGAACCGTGTACACATTCCCTTCCGGCGTGATTCTACGGACCAAATTAAAATCTCCCACGTAAATGCTTCCATCTGGTCCACTGGTCAGCGCCACCGGCGTCAACAACCTAGCATCCTTAGCCAAACCATCACAATCTTGACATACTAAGCTCCTCTGCAGCCCAGTGCCCATTACCACCTTCACTGTGCGAGGATACTGCTTAAAATGCAACGTGGTACCATCTCCTTTCTGAAGTATGCCCTCGTGGAAGTTGTAGTGATGGTGGATATCCAGTCCCCAACCGCCAATATCTGAAATGTCTACGTCGAAGCCTTGCAACGTTGCCGTCTGCGTCTCCCAGATCACCGCTGGACAAGTGGAATGCTGATAGCCGATCGAGATCCTTGCTTGCGCCACACCGTACACCTTCTGTTTGTAAACGTTCCGTTTGTTCCAGGCGAACGTGTGCGTTAGATTTGGGTCCGCCTCATAGGTCTTCGTGTGCAGCGAGCCCTCGATCTCTACGTGCACGTGCACGTGCGTCAGCGACTTCGGTATGAACGGCCCGGTCAGCTGCATCCTTACCGTCGAGAGGTAACCGGCTGCTTGGCTGCTCTGGTACATCAAGTGTAGATTCGAGCCCGGTATGGCGATGCTTTCTTGGACGATCTGCAAGAGGAAGAGGTTGAATGAGGCGCCAAGCGGGGAAACGGAAGGGTTGTTTTTGTCAGAAGTTTGGTTTTGAATTGGATATTTGAATTTCAGATCGGCGAAGGGATCTGTGCATAAAGTGTCTCTGCGAATGGGGTACTAGATGATACATAGTAGCGGTGTAGTTGAGGTTAGGAGTTTTGGGCGCTTAGAGACAGTCCTCCGCCATATTTGGGTGTCACGTGAAGGCTAAAAGATTACAAATTTATGACAATTTTATGTAGCAAGGAATGATTTTTATTAAATGCAGCGGAGAAGAATTAGGGGTTATTACTTTTTCAACTATTATTTAGTTATTGCATTACTGTTGTATTTTATTAATACAGTAATATTATAAGAAATGATTTTATTAAATGCAGTAGAAGAGAATTCGGAGTTATTACTTTCTCAACTATTGTATTATTTAGTTATTGCATTACTGTTGTATTTTTTTAATTCAGTAATATTATTAGTAATGATTTTATTAAATGCAGTAGAAGAGAATTCGGAGTTATTACTTTCTCAACTATTGTATTATTTAGTTATTGCATTACTGTTGTATTTTTTTAATTCAGTAATATTATTAGTAATGATTTTATTAAATGCAGTAGAAGAGAATTCGGAGTTATTACTTTCTCAACTATTGTATTATTTAGTTATTGCATTACTGTTGTATTTTTTTAATTCAGTAATATTATTAGTAATGATTTTATTAAATGCAGTAGAAGAGAATTCGGAGTTATTACTTTCTCAACTATTGTATTATTTAGTTATTGCATTACTGTTGTATTTTTTTAATTCAGTAATATTATTAGTAATGATTTTATTAAATGCAGTAGAAGAGAATTCGGAGTTATTACTTTCTCAACTATTGTATTATTTAGTTATTGCATTACTGTTGTATTTTTTTAATTCAGTAATATTATTAGTAATGATTTTATTAAATGCAGTAGAAGAGAATTCGGAGTTATTACTTTCTCAACTATTGTATTATTTAGTTATTGCATTACTGTTGTATTTTTTTAATTCAGTAATATTATTAGTAATGATTTTATTAAATGCAGTAGAGGAGAATTAGGAGTTATTACTTTTTCAACTATTGTATCATTTAGTTATTACATTACACTTGTATTTTATTAACACTAGATTTACGGAACCCGTCAATTTGACGCAGTTCAGATTTCGTGCTTCAGTTTAGCAATCAATTTTCAAAATGAAAATTATATAGAAAAATGTACTAAATAAATCTCTGCTTATAGAAATCTATTAATTCGAAGCAAACCGAACTAATGATATTACAAAAAATTTGTATTTCAATGTAACCATCAAAATGATCAAATCAATGCCCGTAAACCTAGTGTTAATACAGTATTACACTGATATCAATTTATCTATGTATAGTCATTACTTCTTACATTTTACTGCAATTAATTATGATTTCTCTTTCTTTTCTTACAAATAAAATTCTAGTTACAGAGAATCATGCTAATCTATATACCAACTGATTACACGGTGATAGAAACCTTCTCTTACGTACTATGCGTTTCTGGAAAGATGACGAGCAAAAGAAATGCGGGTCTGATTATTTACAACGTACCAGACCCACCTTCTTTTAACACAATTATACGAATCGAATCGTACAGTCTCGCATCGCAGATAAAAAACTAAACACGATCAAGCGGAGCAATTGGAGTATCTCTTCCTGTTCCGTCCCACTCGTCATCTTTTCAGCAACACGCAGTACAGCCTCGGTTTACCGCACGGTAACCTTGGTCAATATTTCTCCTGAACTTTGGAACTGATACAAAAAAAAGTTGATCGACAAGAATTCCGTAAGAATAAAAAAGAAAGTTATTTACCTGACCCTCGGCAAACACCAAACTCTTGCCCGGAAGATCGCCCACCTTTTCCGGCATCCAAGTGCTGACGATGATGGGCCTTAGCAGCTCGTGGTCGTGCTCCAGGCACGGCCCATGCTCGCTAAATAGTCCCATCGATATCCCTGGGAAGCCTATTATATTGTACGCCATAAATGGTAAGGAACTTAAAAACATAAAACACTTAAGGACGGAACAAAGACGGCACACACGATCAGCATCGATTCCCTTATAGATTCTCCTCTTTACACTTTAAAGAACGACGATGATGAAGCAGTGAACGATTAACGACATACATATTTCTCAACGAACAAAATAAATAAATAAATAAATAAACTAACAAAAAACAAAAAAAAAATAAAAGAAATAAAAAAATTAAATAAACTATTACAATAAACAAACATTCGATACCTCAAACGTGTAACATATCTGGACCACCGTACATTTTAACACCAATTGACTCCGTGACACGAAAAAACGTGAAAAAAGGGATAAAAAAACGAAAGAAAGGAAATGATACAAAGGTTAATACTTACCGACAGCCGGACTAGGGGGTTGGTTGGATTTATGGGACTCGCCTTCCTCGTTAAGGGTCATCACCACAGGAGGCAGAACCACTATTTGATTCCATGGCACGAACACCGTTCTCGTGAGGGGCTTGAAGGGGCTGCGTTGGAACTGAAGCGTCACAGCACCGCCTCCGTTGACCAGCACGTCGAACCTGATCGAAGTACGTAAATGCATTTCAAACTACACCTTAGCTTCCGGTATTACATCGGGCTACGGTCTACGGACGATCGATAAAGGATACCCGTGGCTTCGTCCTCTTAACCGTTTCGAAATTCAGGATCTTAAAGGGTGGTGTTCTGACGTTTGGTATATATTTAGGTATCGAAAAATATGGTATAATTTCGAGACAAATTATATTATTTAATCGTCTCATTTATCTCCATGTATTTCTTAACCCTTTCGCGACGGCGCACCCGTACCATTCTTCGCCACTTTTCGCAACAGCGCGACTGACCATACTTTGTTATGTTTCGTAGACGGTGCANATGAAGCAGTGAACGATTAACGACATACATATTTCTCAACGAACAAAATAAATAAATAAATAAATAAATAAACTAATAAAAAAACAAAACAAAAATGAATAAAAATAAAATAAAATAAATTATTACAATAAACAATCATTCGATACCTCAAACATGTAACATATCTGGACCACCGTACATTTTAACACCAATTGACTCCGTGACACGAAAAAACGTGAAAAAAGGGATAAAAAAACGAAAGAAAGGAAATGATACAAAGGTTAATACTTACCGACAGCCGGACTAGGGGGTTGGTTGGATTTATGGGACTCGCCTTCCTCGTTAAGGGTCATCACCACAGGAGGCAGAACCACTATTTGATTCCATGGCACGAACACCGTTCTCGTGAGGGGCTTGAAGGGGCTGCGTTGGAACTGAAGCGTCACAGCACCGCCTCCGTTGACCAGCACGTCGAACCTGATCGAAGTACGTAAATGCATTTCAAACTACACCTTAGCTTCCGGTATTACATCGGGCTACGGTCTACGGACGATCGATAAAGGATACCCGTGGCTTCGTCCTCTTAACCGTTTCGAAATTCAGGATCTTAAAGGGTGGTGTTCTGACGTTTGGTATATATTTAGGTATCGAAAAATATGGTATAATTTCGAGACAAATTATATTATTTAATCGTCTCATTTATCTCCATGTATTTCTTAACCCTTTCGCGACGGCGCACCCGTACCATTCTTCGCCACTTTTCGCAACAGCGCGACTGACCATACTTTGTTATGTTTCGTAGACGGTGCATTAACACGTTCGTCGCCCAGTGCGATTCGGTTGAGTTTCTTGCGGGGCCCAAACCCGACTGTCGGCGTGCCGTAACGTTAACAAACAGTAAGCAGGAATATCAACAATGTAACTCAAGTATTATTATATAGTGTAATAAAATTATAAAAGTATTATATTGCTAATCATGCCTACGTCTAGATATTGGACATTTGTAACGATCTGATTGATCGTTTAAACCATATAAATAAATATTGTATTGTTGTTTTGATACACTCGTGGTCGATCTGGAAATCGGTCGAGCCTGCTCGAATTTGCAAAAACTATCCTTTATGTTGTATATCCTATATTTATATTTCAGTGCTTATTCCATTAAATTCTTTTTAAAAATACAACTGAAAATCCTATTAACTTCAACAAGAATAGCGTCACCTATATTTGGGTGACGGGGCCCCCACGGAAACATACCCGTCACCCAGGTATGGGTGACGCGGCGACGAACGTGTTAATTAGCGATTCGGCTCGCTTTATTTCTGGTAGATTGTTATAAGTTGTTTGAATCCGATACGCTCTAAACTTACAGAAAATAAATGCACTTTTTTTCGTATCAAGGAATTTTTAGCGAAACAACTTTGCGTTGCCTTTATTCGCATAGAGGACTGCTACTGAGAAAAAATTCTTTAATTCTCTAATAATAAAATCTGTGCCGTATATCGTTGGCGACAGCCTCTGTGAACCGATTGATTGCCGTATCTAGACGACGTCAGATTCTGTGAACTAATAAATGACTGCCGTGTATAAACGGCGTCAGCCTCTGTGAGCCAAAAAGTGGCTGCCGTATGTAGACGGCGTAAGCCGCTGTGATGCACCAAGTGACTGCCGTATATAGACGGCATCCGTCGCGAAAGGGTTAACAGCATTTTTTTTTTATATATGTTTTTCTACAAGGTTAGCACGTCGACTGCCACGTCGAAATCATATGTTTTGGCCAGGATGCCATGGCTCAGGACGTGACATTGGTAGATAGAAGATTCGACAAAAATTAATCTCACTTTTGATCTAATAAAAATTTGTAATCGTTAAATAGTGCACACTTTATTTCAAAGTATTCTCTAATAGCGATAACAATGTTCAAAATTCATTTATCAATCTTCATTTAATTTTTACAATTATAAACATTTGAAGCACTCCGGTCATCGATGACCACCACGGCGCTACGGGAGAAACAATCTCCGGTCACGTATGACCATCGTGGCGGTCAAGGTGTTAAAAAAAGAAAAAAGTAAATTTTATAGAATTTTTATTCCATTCTTTTAAGTGGTTAAAAACGAGTATCTATAGTTATAGAGACTCGATGCGATAATAAATTTAACTTCATGATATAATTGTTAACGCGTCAAGCGCCACGTCAGTCCCTGCGGACCGACACTGAACTATTCGTTTAGGCGTCATTGGTTCCTAAGGATCGACGGTATTAACCCTTTGCGCTCGAAGACTTTTTTAAGTTTCCGAGGACTCTTGCGAAAACTTAAAGTGTTCTTTTGGAAAGAGAAAAAGAAAATTATAAATGTTTACGATTTCTTATTTACTTGGTTAATTTACTTTTATTTTAAGATAAAAGAAGTGTTTCAATTGATGAAAATATAGAATCTAATTAAATACATAATCTCTGAAGAAAATTATGCGCGTCGCCATAGCAGCGCCAATCGAGTGCAAAGAGTTAATTTTAAAAAATATCTTATGATTCATTGATGTTTTATTTATTAAATTTATTTTCTTTTATTTTTTTTTAAATATTATTTATCAAATTTATTTATCAAATTAATAATAATATTTATTTATCAAATCTTCTTCACCCTTATCGAAATACCCTATACAAATAATATACAATAAATCGGCGAAGAAACGTACCACTCGAAGACTAAAATTCAATTTTCAAACTGCACGAAACACGGTTATCAAAGTCCCAAGAAAACCCCCCAACCACCAGCGCCCCCTACCCAGAGTCACGCGTCTCCCGGAATTCCCCTTTCCATTTAATCGAGCGTTCCTGTCACGCAGCGACATCGAGAGACGGCAAACCGAAGTAAACCAAAACGCAACTGTCCAAGCTAAGGCAACTTTTGCTCGGACACGTTTCACGATCCGATTTGAAAGTCTCTTGGCGCACCACGAATACACTGTGACACCCGGTTTTGCCTCAATTCCACGAAACTGAGAGCAGGTACTGGTATAACGCTTAAATGGGAGCAATTAAAGACAGACGTTGCGTGGAGAATAAAATTTTATCGAAGTTAATGGTAATTGAACGAACGCGACGTAAGAATGACGATACAGAGAATCACTCGAGGATGGTTTATCGACTTTGGATTATGACTGTGTATCGCGTAGGAAAGAAATTTTATTAATATTAATATAAAGTTAATGAACGTGTCGTGAGGATGACCCGAGGATGGAAAAATTGGGCTATTTGAGTGTTGGAGGATAGACTTTGGATTATAATTGTATATTGCGTAGAAAACAAGATTTTATTAAAATTAACAGAAACTAAATGAACGCGAAGTAAGGATGACGATACAGAGAGTGACTCGAAGATGGAAAAATAGAGCTATTTCAGTGTTGGAGGAGGATAGACTTTGGAGTATTACAGAGAATTGCATAAAAAGCAAAATTTTACTTAAATTAAGAAATACGATACAGAAAATTTTTCGAAGATGAAAAATGGAGCTATTTAAATGTTGGAGGAGGATAGAGTTTGGAGTATTACAGAGAATTGCATAGAAAGCAAAATTTTACTCAAATTAAGTATAATTGAATAAACGTGAATCGAGAATCGAAAAGAATACGATACAGAAAATTTTTCGAAGATGAAAAATGGGGCTATTTAAATATTGGAGGTGGATAGACTTTGAATTATTACTGAGTATTGGGTAGAGAGCAGAATTTTATTAAAATTAACTATAATTGAATAAACCTGAGGATGACGATACAGAAAATATTCCAAAGATGAAAAATAGGGCTATTTCAGTGTTAGAGGAGGATAGACTTTGGATTATCACTGAGTATTGCATAGAAAGCAGAATTTTATTAAAATTAACTATAATTGAATAAACGCGAGGATGACGATACAGAAAATTTTCCGAAGATGAAAAATAGGGCTATTTAAGTGTTGCAGGAAGATAGACTTCGGATTATATCTGTGTAGGAGAGAGTTAAGGCGAGAGTTGTAAGGTGAAGAGTCCACTGTGAGTAATGGTAAAAGTTGGTAACTGGCTGAATGTACTGATAAAACTAAGATTATGTACGAAAACATTTAACCAAGCGGTCGTGTGCCACTATTTCTTCCACAAGGACGGTATCACTCTTATCGTCATCGCGCAAAAATCACAGAACCAATTGCCAAATCATCGATACTCGGTACTTTTTTATACCTACTAAAAACAGACCAAATAAAAAATAATACTTTCTAACACAGCGACGTACTATGAAGTGTACACACATTCGAATATCAAAAATATAAAGATCCAAGTATTTAATAACAAAGCAATTGTCATTTATCAGTCACTATCCGAGTTGCTCCACCAATCCGAGTGCCGAGTTAGGGTGCCTCTCGAGTGCAAAGCATTTTTTTCATTCTATTACTATATTTTTTATGTATTATAGTTTAGATTCGGTAGTCTACAAATTTGAATAACTGACTCTATAAACAGTGTACAATAATTTACGCTAAACAATTGTCATTTATCAGTCACTATCCGAGTTTCTCCACCAATCCGAGTGCCGAGTAACGGTCGCCTCTCGAGTGCAAAGCGTTTTTTTCATTCTATTACTATATTTTTTATGTATTACAGTTTAGGTTCGGTAGTCTACAAATTTGAATAACTGACTCTCTTGTCATTTATCAGTCACAATCCGAGTGTCGAGTAACAGTCGCCTCTCGAGTGCAAAGCGTTAAGGCTATAACAACACGAATCACGGAAACGTTTCGCGAAATGGATCCAAGATAAGCCTTACTCGCAATCAAGCAGCGACAAACGCCTATTTATCGGAGAGTCTGGCCGCAATAACTGCCAATCTATCACGGTCCCGTATTCATCAACCCGTGAATACAACGGAGATGTTATGTTTCGAACTTCCGTTTCGGATTACATGGAACTGCGAGAGTCGGCGAGACAGAAGGGCGAGACAAAGACAGATGGAAGCGGGGAAACGTTGTCGTTCCGACCAGTTTCGTCGATCTACGATCTCTCTCCTGTCTACGTTTCGGTATATTACGGTAAAATTTTACCACCGATCCAAAGGGGAGGGGGTAGACGTAGGTCAGACTAATCACACAGGTTTGCACGGAGTAATTAGGAAGCTTTCGACATCATTAGCTTGGGCTTTGATGTGGTTTACCGGGCTAACTCCTCCGACTCCGTGTTTCAGGATTATCCTCGCCAGGATTACTATATATACGTGTTTGATATAGGTGTTTCACCGTCTCCACGTACCCAATCCATCGCTACTGTACCCTTCATTACAATGCAGTCTTGATCCTATTACGAAGGATGTTCAAGCTGGCGCGCATGCACCCATCAAAAGCACCAATACCGATGCGAGGCATACGTTTGTGAATTGAATGGAAGGTGTTGGAACGCGAATAACACTTATTTCGTCGATCGGTGCGAAAAAGTGGCACCCGTGTCGATGTTATGTTGCCTTCGATCTTCGACCTAGTTTCTTAACCCTTTAACCCTTCGCTCTATAACCACGAGTCACACTCGTGGCGCCGATTTTGGATAAAATACAATAAAAAGACACGATATTAACCCATTCGCTGGCAAGCCTAAATTATACGAAGTCATTCCCATTGCCATTTAAATTTGTAAAAGGTCATTCTCTTTAAATAAGAAACAAAGTATAATTTTTGTAAAACATTTTATTCGTAGTATTTTCTCAAGTTTCTCACATTTCTATATTTATGTTTGTGGCCACAAAAAATTTGCTAATTCAAAAGCCTGCGTGTTATAACATATTTAAAGCAGGGCGAGTATACCCGTCTTGGCAATGCATGACACCCTGCCAAAGACGAGTATACTCGTCCTTGGCAGCGAATGGGTTAATGATGAAGTTCGATTTTAGCTTTAATTGTAATTTAAATTTACAATATTGAAAATTAGCAAATACAAAATGATATTTCGATACTTTGTGTTCGACGGAGTGTCAAAGACGTGAATAACTATCGCTGAAATGTATGAAGATTGAAGAAATCGTAAGCCAAGGGGTTAATCGCGGGTGTAATGACAAAAGACGAAACTTCGGTCCGAGAAATATATTGGGACGTTAAATTTGTTACATCGGCTGCTTGATTGCGAATAAATCGCCTACGATTTATGGTAGGGCCTCTCGAGGACACAGCCGGTCTGCAGGGACGAGATGATGGTTGCCAGAACCATACCCGTCTTAGTTTTAAGTTTACAATTGTTTAGTATGTGTGTGTGTGTGCGTGCGTGTGTGTGAGAGAGGTAGAGGGATTGGGAAGTGAAGTAGAGGTCAGGGTGGGGTGAAACTGCAGAAGAGGACAGTGTAGATTTGGGAGTTGATTTGAACGGTGTGATTGGAGCAGTAGTGTGAAGAAGAGTGCGGATTGTGTAGTCGAGTAGAATTTATATTAAGTAGTTTAATTAGCGTTACGCCTAGCTTGTAGTAATAAATTACAATTACGCTTAACCTTGTTTTCGATAAAACCCTCACATCCCACATTTCTACAATATAATATTATATGATTATTATCCCAACTTATTCGTAATTCTTGAATTTAATAAAATACCTATTGGTAACAAAAAATTGTTATCAATATATCAATAGAGGCGTTAATATTAACTTCTACTAAAATTTAAATAGAATAATTTTCGCAACAAGGAAGGCGTGGTTTCTTAATTGAAACGCTACTGAAAAATCGTATACAAATGGCCGCCGGTTGGTTGTCGTCGGGCGACCAATATCTTGTAAAGTTAGTAAGTTCTTGTAAAGCTTTATTGCTCAGGATAAGATAATAATTAATATAGGGTTATTTGATGAAAAATGTTTCTCTTATGATCTCCTACCAATTCATGCTTTATTGACTTATAACTTTGAAACATCTATCCGTGTATCCTACAAAAATGTTTTAGTAAATACGGTGGACTAAAATTCGGTCGAACAAATTTCGTTTATATTTCGCACCCTTATTTCTTGAATTTCGTATTCAAAACGGTGGAAAATAAATATTATGGAAACAGTACTCACCATCCATCGGCTCTGGTTAAGGTGAATCCAAAACGGGGGTCTCTGTCCACGGACACCCTGATGCCTACTATTCCGATTCCTTGTTCGGTTACAACTTGGCCTCGCATCACCGCAACTCGACTGTTACAAATCAAAGATATATCGAAATCTCTCGAAGTTGGATCGTATCGTTGATCCGTTGAGCCGCAGAACGCCGATTCAAAAACTCTCGTTTCATATCGCGCGTCAAATAATAGTGAAAAAGAAAAAAAAAATCCCGATGATCAACAAAATCGACAAAAAAAATATATATACGAACATACTTCCAATTTGTTGCAAAATCTTCGTAGAAAAAAAAAAAAAAATTGATTCACCTCGAAAAGATAAAAAAAAATTCTCTCGACCGATACTTCGATCGTGCAACGCGTACATCGCAAGGTACATACGTCGAGAGCGCGAACAATCGATTCTGTCTGTCAAATCAGCTTCCGCGGTCAACGGTTCAATGCGATCCAATATTCTCACTTCGCTGCCAATACAATCCGCAACTCCATTCGAACCGGCATTCACAGGCCGCGTTAGCTCGCACAAGAGGAGCTAATGCCTCTGGTCGAATCCAGAAGCGATACAAATTGATTTTACAAACGTGGAACAATGAAACGACGTCGTGTGTACGCGTCGAACCAGATGGCACCGGTGTCGTTTTCCCCGATCGAGCATGGTTGGCTGTCGTATCGTATTGGCGACGACGCGAGAACATTTTCTTTCAGTCACATTCACTTTCTTGCAATTTGCATGGTTTCTGTTCATGGTTGCATTCTTTAAAGGTATTCATATCTTTTTTTTTTTTGCTTGATTTTGGGTAGTTGTATTTTTTTTTTTTTTTCAAAGTATCGAGCAGTTTGTCAAATTCGGGAGCAAAAAAGAATACGATCGTCCCGAGGCAGGTAATAATAATAATAAATAAAGGGCGGGGTGGTAAACTTTCGTGAGAGTAGAACTGCATGCATATATAATCATGTATAAATAGATACGTAATAAAGGCAATGAAAAAATATGTACGTAATAAGTCTCAGGGCTGGATTATCTGCGATATATAAAAGTTTGGAGTATGTTGAAGCTGAATATTTTAAGCGATCTGTGTATAGTGCTGAATATAATGAGATCGATGTAGGTAGGTAAGATAATAATAATAATAATGATGATAATAATAATATATAGAGAATATGCGGTGTATCGGGCGCATACGTAAGCAGCTTGTTATACTTGGTTACGTTTAACGAGCAACAACGTTCCCGAGGGAACGAAGACGTATACGGTGATTCTTAATTGTGCATTTGTACTTGTAGCGCACCATTTTAAGCATAAAAGTGGAAACAAGTGCTGTACTTGTAAAGATTATGAATATCGGAAAAACGAGGACTGCGATTCGTAAGCTGTAACAAATTTTAAATTTCGCGCGTCTTATGTTTCAACCTAACTTAATATTTTAGATATCCGGGTTAGGTTAGGCGAGTACGGGGAAATAATACCAAAAATGTTCCATCGAATCGCAATTTTTACCGATTATGTGTTAGTTTGGTATCGGTGATTAATTATTTTTGACACGCATTGCTTATTTTGGTGGAACGTTGAAAAAAATACAGTTTACACTTGCGAATAGAGATATACAAATTTATATTGTTTCATTACTGTTTATTATTTTAATTATCAGTGTTCGAAACAGATATGCTTGTTGGAAAAGTTTGAGAAGAAATTTTTCTTGCAATTTAATGATTAATATAATACATATTAAGAGCGTCAAACGATTATTAATTAAATTTTTTATAATAATCGATCAAACAAAATATTATTATTAATGTATTTATAATTAACCATGAATCGAATGCTTTTATATATAAAAAAAAAAAA
>SMSQ01005489.1:0-13945 GCA_019453375.1 Ctenoplectra terminalis | reverse complement strand
ATTAATTTCATGACGTAATAATAAATAATTAAAATTTGTACTATATTAACATATTACAGGAAGATAATCAATATTGAATTAATTATTTACTATTTTTAGACTGCAGATTTTTATGCATTCGTGGAAAATTTCAAGGCTCAAAAATACACGGAATGCTCATAATGAGAAAGAATATATAGGATATATAAAATACACCCAAAATTTAGCGTTCACTGCAATATTTGGTAAATAACACAGTTACCTATCTAACTTCCTTTTTTTTAACTATATTTAACACTAGATTCACGTACCTTGGATTGGATCATTTTGATGGGTATATTAAAATACAGATATTTTGTAATATAATTAGTTCACTTTACTTTAAATCGATCAATTTTTATTGGTAGAGATTTATTTAGTATATTTTTCGTATATAAATTTTATGTCGAGCTTACAATTTCCACTCGCACACTTGTTAAACTTAAACCCGAAATTAGAACTACGTCAAATTGACGGGTTCCGTAAACCTAGTGTTAATTAATATCGCTCATTTCGGTTTCGTCCTAATTATTACCATGACTGATCTTTTAGGATAACATACATCCACGATAATCCAGTTCTCTCGCGAGAAAGCGCGCGAGAAGCTCCGCCATCTGGTGGTAAAGTCACAGTACCACTACGCACGACGTATCGTAGAAAAAATTTACATTTTAATTATATATTAATAACACGTTTTTGAGACATGCTACACAGCCTGCGTCCATCTTAGAATATTCAGAAATAATTTTTCAAAATTTGTTCTTGAGCTCTGGACGAACATAAAAATTAAATAACATAGGTTATTCTAAATTATAAAACTATGAATCTGCATAAAAATCCACAGTCTAGTTATCGATGTACTTATTTGTACTTATATTCAGTAACATTTCAGTAGCATTGCTACAAACAGACCAAGCGTGAATAATTTAAGACACTGTTTCAAAGCTGTTTTCCACAATTCCAATCCAAGCAACGCAAAATTGATTCCCTCCGCGTGGAAGCCTTCAGGAAAGCGGAATAAGGACACGGTTTCCGTTCAGTTTCGAAGTCGTCCACCCGCGGAGAGAACTTTTTGCACTTACAGAGGCTCTTTCACTGAACAAGAGAGGGAGGAACGAGAGGGGCGTCAGCTTTAGAATATGAGAAAGGAGATCCTCTTTCGCGTCCTTGATTCTGACAAAGGGACGCCAGGAAGAGAGGATGGTCCTTCGAGTTGTGATAAGTTGTCAGCCACCCTAAGACAGAGCCTTTTTCTTGCAATTTTTCACCTCCTTAGTCTCGACTTTCGTCCCTACGATCTCGCCAGCAATTTACTCATTTTTAGCTCCCACCCAGAAAACTCCCATCCCTCTCCTTAACTCTACTTAGGATTCTGGAACGTTGGAATTTTTCTTTCTATTTTTTTTCTTTTTCTCTTTTTTAAACTGTTCCTAACTTGTCGAGATAAACTCGATCGAAGAATTTTAGGAGCTCTTTAAGGTTTATTCTGAGAAGTGGGTGGATACGAATTAATCGAACCAATTTTTATCTCAAGTCAACATCAATTTTAAACTGTTGGTTCAAATTCTATACCGATAATAATTCGTTTCTTATAAAATTTTCTATAAATAAAGAAATAAAGAAATGCTCAGTAACTGTGTGATAATAAAAATTTCAAACACTGTATATCCAAACGAACATTTAATTTTAGTTATCCGATAAATGATTCTTTTAAGTATAATGAATACTGTTTTATATTTTGCACTGAACTTATTGCAACAATAATAATAAATAATAAATCATTACTAATGTAATCTTTAATTTATCGCGATAGATTATTACCATAATAAATGTGATAGATAAATTTTAAGCAATTCTGTAATCATAAAATACACCCATACTTAGATTCGTGTAAAATATTTGTTCCGCGTGTCTATTTTTGTTTTACGGGGTTGAGAATCGCGTAAATGGATTCTTGGTCATTTGTTCGTTAGTATGGATTACAGCATCCACCCAATGGGACTGTAAAGGACGACAGTGGGAAATGTGGTGGTAGGGAGATGCACAACGTGTACTGACTTGCAGACACCCTGCTCGCAGGTTCCGTGTGGTCCGCAGTCGAGGCCACAGCTTGGCTGTGAACAATCCACACCGGTCCAGTGTCCCTCGCAGACGCAACTTCCGGATTCGAGGTCGTACGTGCCGTGGTCCGAGCAACGGGGCAGGCACTGGTATACCTGCTGGTCGACCTGGTTGCACTTCTCGCCCTGCCAGCCTGCTTTGCAATAGCACTTGCCGGCAACGCAGGCACCGTGGCCGCTGCAGTTCGGATCGGAACAATCGGCTGGAATTAAACAATTATAATTCATTACATTTACTATTTTGTATGAATCAAGATTCGTTATCGAGGTAAGAATATATTTTGTTGTTATGGAAGGATAGTTTGTAGAAGTACAGTTAAAAGAATTGAATAACATTTTATTTTCTTGTTTAAAAAACAGTGGAATGTGGAATACTCAGGAATAAAATGTATAAAAAAAAAATTGGGTGTAATTGGGTGTAATTTTTGAATTGTTTAAAAATTCTGTTTTTATTTTAAAAAAAGTGTGGAAAGTGGAATATTCTGGAATAAAGTAAACGAAAAATGGTATATCGGATAAAATTGCATAGAATTTTTAAATTGTTCAAAAACTGTTTTTAATTAAAAAAAAAAAAAAGAGCGAAATATGCAATATTTGGGAATAAAATAAACAAAAAATTTAATCAGATAGGATTGGATAGAATGTTTTAAGTATTTAAAAATTTTCTTTTTTTATTTCAAAAAGAGTAAAATATGGAGCACACTGAACTGGATTAAAGAAGAAATTAGATCGGTCAAAACTTAAGGAATTCGTAAATTCTATAAAATTATTTCTATTTAAAAAAAGAGTAGAATATTCAAATGCAATTTTGTTATCCTGTATATTCTGCTTTATGAATGTTTGTCAGAGATAAGTTTTTAGTTTTTTTATTTATTTATTTATTTAAAAAAAGAATAGAATAAAGTAACAGAAAGAAAGAACCACTAATTTTTTAAGTGTAAACAAAGATGGTCCCCCGATAAATTAATTTAAATTAATAAAAGCCTGCAAACTCAAATATCCCGAATAACCAACCAACCTAACCCAACCAACTACCCAACGCTGCGATACTAAGGCAACAATACTATTAGCAAATTTCGTGAGACAAAGCTATTATAACCACAAGTGTCCCAAATTTTCGCCAATAAGCTCCCGCTCGCATGAATACACTTAGCGTTGTTTTCAAGAACACGAGACATCTTCCGGAAGAAGGTCGCGGTGGGGGCGGTTGCCGGTGATTGCGCCCTGGGCGCCGACGAATGGGCCAACTTTTTAAATTATGGCATCGGAACAATTGCATTATTCCCGCGGATCCCAGCTGCCCGGGGGAAATTATGAAACTTAATTCCAAAGAGTCCCGACAACGCGACGCCCGCCGCCATCCGCCTCGTGTACCGCGGGACCGGTTATAACGCCGCCTCTCGTAAGTATTTTCCCACCCCTCCGGTGAAAGAAATGTTTACCGTCACGATACATCGATGTATTGGCCTGTTCGGAAAGTTTGTAGCGAAATTTTTGAACAATTCAAAGGCAGCGTGTTCGTACAGAATTAATATTTTGTTGAATATTGAATATTCATTTTGAATATTGTGAATACATATTGATGTAAGCTGCAATATGCGAGTGAAAAAATATGAGCTTATGGGATAAGTTGGAAAGCGATGGCCCACTTTGAAAAAGAAGAAATAAATCGGTACGCGGCGAGAGAAATATATTTGCCGAAATGTACGTGTGGATTTATAATGCTGACATCAATATTTATAATATTTATTACTAAAAATATCTCACTTGAAATTATCTTATGCAAAAAGAAAAAAAAAAAAATTGGTGGGCTTGAAAATTCCGAAAAAAATGATCTCGGTGGCGTATTCGTTTCTTAACGCTATTAAAATTGTGTAAGAAATATGTTTGCTATCATCATAATTGAAGGAAATATTTAAGACATCCTGTATATTTTATAATTATTTTTTTTTAATATAGTGACAAGTACTTATTTTTTAAACAAGGGACGTTGTTTCAGAGAGGCGAAGGTCGTTTGTGTTACTTTGCGAAGAACGTTATGTCAGGTCGTTTAAAATATTTGCAGAATTTTTGTGACGTGGATCAGTGAGATAATAAGTGGATCTTTTTTTTTTCTATTCCACCTTTTTTGCGGAAATAATGAATGTAATAAAAATGGCAGGGTTTTTCATCGTGGAATGTACTTAACAATACACTGGAGTCCACGATAAAAGAGACTTTCACGTTAAGTAATAATCGACATCATTGTCGAGAACTAATGTAATTGTGTAACGGTGTAAAGAGGCTCGTATTAAAATTAAACGACACGTACTCCATTCTATCTACAGAGGCTTCAATTTAAAGGGTAAAATTACCCTTCAAAGTTTCATTCTCGAACCGTTTTCGAAACTGTTATTAAAATGAACGCTTAAAATATTCAACCTTTGCTTAATAAGTAGCTTTCCTTCAAAGTCTCTTTTGTTTGTTAAATTATGTTGCAACATTTTCGATTTTATACGAAATTGCATTATTCTACTAAAATATATTTTCATTCATTTACCCGCCGATCTTCATTACCAACATAAGTGTATGCATAATTTTGTGAGTAACCGTATTAGTAACCCTCTATAGCCTGAATTTTGTCTGCTTATTGGAGTCTACGATTGATTACTTTGATTTTCACTTTTTCATTTTGATTTGAAAATGTTTTAACTAATAATTACTATGGATGGATCATGGCGTCGCTACAGTAATACAATAATCAAATTGAATAGTGCAGTGATAACTGAACAAAATTAATTTTTTAAAATATAGATACATCAGGTTGTAACTTTTAAGTTACACGGTCCCATAGAGGGTTAACTAACAAAAGATAAATAAGAAACAAAATGATACACTGTGCATTGCTAAAGAAAATATGAAATATTTCTCAATTAACCCTCTATAGCCCGAATTTTGTCTGCTTATTGCAGAAAAAATTACGATTCATTACAGTTTTTCACTTTGATTTAAAAATGTTTTAACTAATAATTACTGTAGATGGATCTTGGTGTCGCTACGGTAATACAGTAATCAAATTGAATAGTGCAGTGATAACTGAACAAAATTAATTTTTTAAAATATAGATACATCAGTTTGTAACTTTAAAGTTACACGGTCCCATAGAGGGTTAAGTAAGCATTTTAGGGACAATATGGAAGATTTACAAGATTCATTGGTTACCTTATTAACCCTTCGCACTCCATGCGATTCTTCATCACCGAAGAAAAGAAATTTTATTTTGAACGGAAGAAATTACCATTGCTCGTGAAAGTACTTATTTTTATTAACTTTTAACCCTTTGCACTCGGCTGGCGCTGGCAGAGATTATGTTTTTAATTAAATTCTATATTTTTATCAATTCAAACACTTCTTTTATCTTAAAATAAAAGTAAATTAACCAAATAAATAAGAAATCGTAAACATTTATGATTTCCTTATTTTCTTTCCAAAAGGACACTTTAAGTTTTCGCAATAATCCTTTGAAACTTAAAAAAGTCTTCTTTCTCTTTTTTCCTCTAGTAAAGGAAACACGAATTTTTAATTTTGTAAATCATCATGGTGCGATATCTTTGGAAATTAAGCGTAATCGTGTTGGAAACAGAATGTCTCCGTAGCGGAGCCAAAGGAGCGCTAAGGGCTAATTGTACGAATCTGGATACTCGCATTTTCAGTTTAGTTTTCGTACAACTGTCGAGACTCAACTGTATCACGTTTCAATTCTATAGGTGTCTCTCTTTCTCCCAATTCGTGTAACCCGATCACCAAACAAACGCATCCTTGGTCGGGGTAAGAGTGTTCAGCGTTAATGCGAAACGAATACTCCATCGTTCGCTGAAAAATGAAGGAGAACGCGTTACGACGAAACCGTGAAAGTGTCAGAGACAAAGCTTCCCTTTTGCCGCGAATAATTTTCCCATTCGTTCCAACAACGTCATTTTTCCGTCCTCTGCTTCCGTGAGTCTAACAAGGAACACTTTCGAAGCGTTTACCTCGAATCCTTTTTTCTCTCGGATTATATAGTTAAACACAAAAATTGGAAAGATTTATACGCGTTTTTTACGGGTGCTTCATTTTTATCTTAATTAACGAAACAAATCTTCGAAGTTAAAAGATGACAGAAAAGATAAACAGTACAGGATGTCGTAAAATATCCAAAACTAATTCTAAGTTTGTTAACTGAACATAGAAGACTTAAAGCAAAACAGATTTGCACCTTTAAATATTTCTCATAATAATAATAATAATAATAATAATAATAATAGTAATAATAATAATAATAATAATAATAGTAATAATAATAATTATAATAATAATAGTAATAATAATTATTATAATAATAATAGTAATAATAATAATTATAATAATAATAGTAATAATAATATCATTGCATAAATTTTGTTTAATATCTTTTTAATTATCCACAATACAAAATAAATATATATTTGCAATTTCTTATCAACAGATTTTCATTGGAAAAATATAACGATTTCTTAAGATTTCTTTTTACTCTTTAAAATTATAACCAACCACCTGTTAAAAAAAACAGTATTTTTTGTACCTTTAAATTTAAATATATTCAGCTTGATGAAACACTTTAAAGAAAAAGAAAAATCATGTCGAACACCACCACAGTGTCCATTCCAATTAAAACGGGAGTTAATAAAAATCTACCCGAAGATACTTTCCGGAAGAATTAAAACGACCACGAAACAGCACGAGACTAATCGTCCGGTTGAATTGTCGCGATGGCTGACCCATATGTAAATTCAACGAGGGGACGTGCATTAATTATAGGTTGTACACAGGAACGTAGAGTATATGTCCGCTCGGTGGACGAGGGAACGCGCATAACTAATATCTTGAATCTGCTTGGATAAAGGTACGAGGAGGGAGAATGGGGCAGGACGTACGGTTGAATTATGGGAAAATTAATGGCGGCGTGACAAATATGAAGAAACAACATCCGACACAGAAATAGACGTCGAGAGGTAAACGTTCCGCCGCGAGCCTCTCGCGTTTCCGCTGCTCATTTTTAATGCTAAAATATGGCGGGACGAGGCGCGCGAGCGCACGCTTTAAGCACAATGTCGCCGTTAATGAACTCAAAAGTTGGATCATCTGTCGCGTTTTAACGGCACATTTAAATTCCGTGTCCCGGGTCGTTTCTTTTTCTTCGCTTCGTACTCAATTTTCCTTTTCTTCGTTTCTACTTTATATGCTATTTTTGGTAGACGAGAGCTGGGGAATTTTCTGATCTAACATTGTTGCGTTTGTATCTGTTCTAATTTCGATATTTGAATTAAAATAGGTCAATTTGAATATTTGAATTTGTATATCTGAATTTGAATATTTGAATTTGAATATCTGAATTTGAATATCTAAACTTGAATATCTGTATTTGAATATCTGAATTTGAATATCTAAACTTGAATATCTAAACTTGAATATTTGAATTTGAATATCTGAATTTGAATATCTGAACTTGAATATCTGAATTTTAATATCTCAATTTGAATATCTGAATTTGAATATTTTAATTTGAATATTTTAAATGCAATTAAATTTAATTTAATTGGACTAATGATTAGCGAAGAAGAGGTTCGTAATTTTGAAGTTATTGAATTGAAATTAAGACTGAAATTTTTTACAAGAGAAATTTATGTCCTTAATAAAGTCAATATATAATATATTATTTAAAAGAATCAGTAATACTAAAATTCTCGATGAACATCTTTCAAGACTAATTGATTCAATTATTTAAACCAACAAAAACCTAATCATCTAACATAAAAATTGCAACAAGTAACAATACAAGATGATTTACATTAATGAAATCTTTGTTTTACGACGTCAATCTTGTTAATCCGGATTACGAACACGTGCACCTTATACAACCTTTCCCGAGACGCTCGAAGAGGGCGAAAGTAACTTTCGCTCTGCACGGTTTTATCACCGAGAACGTTCTTAACTCGAGGGTGAGCGAGAAGCCGGTTAAACAATCGGTCTTAAAGGGTCGTTACTAGACGTCGAAAGCAGGCTTGGATCGTTCGCCTAACTGATCTCTGCTGTTTTCCCTACTTCCTTTATCCATACCCTGTACCTTTTTTTCTATACAGGAAAAATTTTTTCCAGTTTTATCGGATAATTCCATTATGAAATTGTAGCATCCTTTTATGACACTTAAATTGTCTCTGTCTTCAGTTGGTGCTATAATCTATAACCCTCGCCACATTTGGTCCGCCAACTGTACAGTCGGTCACAAAAGTATTCGATAATCTTAAATACTAAGCAAATTTGGTATACAATTATATTATTTGCACATAAAAAAACTAAAAACTTATTTCTGACAAACATTTAATTCATTTTGCGATAATATATATTTTTTAAATAAAGCAGAATATACAGGAAAACAAAATTCCATTTGAACACATTCACAAATAACGTGAATTCACGTCTTCACAAATTCTTTTACTGGTAAATTATAACATTTAATATTTTCCAAATTTTAAACAACAAACGATTGCAAGAATCACGTCGAGAAACAGTATTTCTTATATTTACACAAATTTAAATAGACCTTTGCCGTATAGACCTATAAACTTTTGAAAGTTATGTGCAGTCTTTAGCTAACAATAAGAGTCTCGCTGAATATCACCCATCGCGGATGAATTAAAGTAACATTAAAATGTAAGGTGACGGATATATACTGCGCGTCGCTACTAAAGTGGCAGTCGCAAGAAATGTGGGTTTGATTATAATGTAACAGATCCACCTTTCTTTTGCACAATTTCAAGGAAAGGGCATACGTATTTCCGTTATTCGTCGAAACGATCATTATCTATGAATCGGATCGCACAGCTTTGCATCACAAGACGAGATACAAACGCGCGGAGCGATCCTAGTAGCCCCTTTTACCTCTGTGCCAACACGACAGCCAACCTAACAACGACGCAGAATACTTTTGTGGTTAACTGTACTTCCACTGATTCCCGTGCGCCACTTATGGCGCACGTGTCAGACGTGTTAAACATTTATCAGTCAGATATGTTTTTAACTTACGCTCATCACAGAAGGCCCCCTTCCAACCAGGATTGCAGACACACGATCCCCTAACGCACTGTCCGTGTTGATTGCAATCAGGAACTTGGCAGTCTCCTAATGGTATATCGCATTCGGCACCCTTCCAGCCGTCTTCGCAGTGGCACATACCGCCGCCATATTGTCCGTGTGACGAGCACAACACCGGGCACACGCTCTTGCTGCAATCGGCTCCCTGAAAATTGTCATTGGTTCTTCTATTATACCCGGTTCTCTCGCCTCCATAAAGATGATCGATAGGCGTCGTTAGCGATACGATTTTCGTGATCTAGTCGCTTCGATCGTTGTGTAATTCTTTTTGAATTGCTACGCGAGGGAGGCTGATGGACAAACTGAATCGTTGGAGGTGATTTGATACGATTGCGCGGACGATTTGCGGCAGTGAATCGTGGGAGCTATGGTTTGGACGATTTGAACGGTGTTATTCTGTAGAATTATTGTGGTCTGAGATTATAAAGATTAGAAAGAGATTAGGAAGAGGTGAGAGCCTAATCATCTAATCCTATTAGAGAAAAATATTATATTTATTATGATCTTTTATTTTTGTAATTATTTTTTTATGTTATAAACCATGGTGAATTTCTGTTTATGACTGTCAAATTAATATTTCTGTGTTTGTTTTACCTATGCTTCTCAAATTAGTATTTTATGAATTTAGGTTTCTTTCTTTTTTTATTTGTGCTTTTTTATTTGGGTTGTATTCCCCATTATTTTGATATTAACTAATGCATACGAAACAAATCTGGGATCCATACTATAGAATTGTGTTTAATACATTGCATTTATTTTTTATAACTACTGCCATCAAACATGGATTTAAATTTAATATCTTTACGCTACTAGAAACTTTTTATTTAAATAAATATTGAAAGCTATAGTAAATGTACAATAAATGGAGATATTTACGGTTTTATTCGTAAAATATTAATCCTAGTCACGTAGATGGAGCCACGTGTTCTTTTGAAACGTCATACCTGGTTGCAATAGTAATTTATTATAATTAATCTTACTGTTTGCAGTTACGCAATCAATTAACGTAACATTAGCGTAAGTACGGTCGTATATTTATCTAGCTAAAGGGTATATTCTACCTGTCCACTTGATCCCGATTAAAGTGACCCCGCCTTGCCTGTTATGTAACAGGTATTTCACCTCATCAGTCGAGAACTAACAAAGGGAGTGGCATGACGTTCAGGTCAACGATTTCACTCAAATTTAGCACATAGCACACCATATGTTGTACAAGAACATACTGAACGCACGAGGTACACTATTACGAAATTTCAAAAGAAAATAGTATCTAAGATTAAGGCGAACAATTTTGATCTTACAATTCACAATATTTGACAAACTTCTTAGTTTCTCTTGGAAATTAAATTTCACGCAAAAAAATATATCCCACTTTTAATTTGCTTCTCTTAAAATCATTAACTAGGCACAAAACTATGCTCGAGACGACTTTTAATTCCAGAAAAAAGAGCTTTGTCATAGACTGAAATATACAAGAAAGTCAAATTATTAAAATTTTATCACTTTATTGATTGACCATTGGAATAGATTTCATAATAATTATTACTCAACACTTCTTTAATTATTTAATAAAAGTCTCCATACTCAACGCTTCTTTAATTATTTAATAAAAGTCTCCATACTCAACGCTTCTTTAATTATTTAATAAAAGTCTCCATACTCAACGCTTCTTTAATTATTTAATAAAAGTCTCTATACTCAACGCTTCTTTAATTATTTAATAAAAGTCTCTATACTCAACGCTTCTTTAATTATTTAATAAAAGTCTCTATACTCAACGCTTCTTTAATTATTTAATAAAAGTCTCTATACTCAACGCTTCTTTAATTATTTAATAAAAGTCTCTATACTCAACGCTTCTTTAATTATTTAATAAAAGTCTCTATAAAATCCCATATAAATCTACTATTAAATAAATTACAGAAACACCTCTTAATCCTATTAAGTCAAAGACTTAGATTTCACATTTCATCTTATCTCCTAATGTCATCAATCTATTTCATCCGATAACCCTAATAAAATCCCCATTTCCCTCAAAACTTTTCCTGACCTCACTCTGCGTCCCTCAACACACCCTAACCCCCATCAACCTCCTAACACCTTAGTCCTTCAAGAAACCCGAGGATACTCACCTGATACCCATCGATGCAGTCGCACTTTCCAAGATAACACGATCCTCTTCCAGAACAGTCGTTGGGGCAGGTAGTCGATACGCCTTCGGCTTCGGTCACGATAAGGGTAACCTTGTAAGCCTGCATTTCGTCGTTATACACCGAAATGAACCAGCGTCCAGTATCTAGATACTGGAGCAAGCTAACGTTAACCATCATCGATTCCACGATCGTCCTCTTGATTAGCACGTGTTGGTCCGATCGGTTCTCGCTGGTTCGGGCCTCTGTAGCCGCAGTTTTCATGAAACTGACCGCTTCCGAGCTGGCATCTCTTTTCAGCCTGTGATCCACTCTGCCACCTTTCACAAATTCCACGAAATCGTACTGTGTCACACTAGGGGCTACGTTTCGTCTTCCGTAAACGGCGAAGTTCACGCCCCAGGGTAGAGTTAGGTTCAATCGGATGAACGCAGGCTGCTTGTTTCGAAACTCGGTGTTCCAGAAATGGTAAGGCGGGATCTTAAAGGAATGGGCCACGTTGTACGCTTGTAATTCGAGCACCGCCGGCCATTGCTGCCAGTACTGCTGGATCTGAAGGTCGCTTTGTTGGTCCCCGGCGCTGTCAGACGCGCTTGAATGTTCCGCTGTGCTCGTTGGTAACGACTCTGCGCAGCAAGAGAAATTTGATTATGTTTCGTGTGTGGTATTTAGGCCTATGGTTATTGGGTCGTACGATATGTCGTTAGGAACCGCATGAGCGGAGAAGTGCAACTCGGGTAGTGATTGTTACTGCAAATATTTGGTGTGTTACTGTTTGCTACCGGGCCTTGCTATATTAGTTTGGGGAAAAAGAAATCCATTATTTTTAGGTGAAACGATTTAAAACTGTTTTATGGTCGATCTTTAGCTCCTGGGCGATGCTACGACTACTAGCCCGACGGTCAACTTCGATTATCTTTGTGATTTTATCGACATTTTTTACGACGGGCCTACCTGTGCGAGGTGCATCTTTAACATAAAAAATACCCGAACGGAATCGACGAAACCAAAATTGCACGTAATTAGCTGTTACAGTATCGGGACCATAAACACCATTCACAATTTCAGCCGTCTGGCTTGCATTTTCGCCTTTGTCAAAGAAAAATTGTAAAATGTACCGAATGGACCAAACAAAAAACAGCAAAAGAATTTGTTTAGCGCGAAATCTCACCTTGACAACGAGCATAAATTTGAAATTGTTTGATCGATACTTTACGAAATATCAATCGCTACAACCATCTACCGAAAAAATAATGGATTTCTTTTTCTCCAGCCTAATATATAGGGAGTTCAAAAATACGATATTTTTGGAGTTCAATATTCATAGGATACATAGAACATGGTATACTGAATACAGATGCTTTAGTAAATATAAATCCATCAATTTTTGTGACTCTAGGCATTCTACAACGGAGATATTTCTTTTTATGGAAATAGAAATGTAAGGTTTGAAGGATTAACAGTTTCGCTGGTGTCAAAAGCGCTGTACAGTAATGCACGGTTAAATTCAACAGAGTTTGAGAGCAGCAATTGAATTCTTCGATGTTGGAAAGCATTTTTTTTTTTTTTTTTTGAGGAATCGGTTCGAGCACGGGTTGACACTGTGAAAGAATAGCGAGCGAAAGTGATATAGACGCAGTAGAGTAGTGCACGGTTAAATTCCAGAAACTTCGAGAGTTAGAGTGGAATTCTCGCGTGCAGAGTAGCGTTTTCTTTTTTTTTTTAGAGGATTTGGTTAGAGCATGGTTTTACAAAGTAAGAGAACAGATACAGCGAAAGACTGAGGTAAGACTTCGCCGAGATCGAAGTGAGTGGTGGTAGGAAAATGGAAACGAGTCGTTGGAATTTAACCGTGCAGATTTTAATGGAATTTAATCATGCATTACAGTAATGCTTTATTAGGTGTCATGCAAAAGTAATACGTACTGATTATCGTAAATGATTTAAATATTAAAGTAAAACAATGAAAATTGAATATAATTAAGAGTTTTGTTTGGTTAACTACCCTGGCAATTTTTATCGAATATATACCTGCACTCGAAAATTGGCATCGAGATCGTTAAACTTTTAATAAACTGCACAATACGAATGCGATATTTTCGTAATCAAAATTCAACGAAATTGGTAAACGACGCTAATACGGTTGCAAGCTTCGCATAAATTCATCCCGGGCTATGAATTAATCCTGAAAAACGTCCCGAAATTTTATCGAAGCTCGTAAATGTTTTTAAAGCTCTCGTATTTTCCGTCTGCTCAAGCTTTAACGTTCTCCTCGCAAAAATCTAAAAAGCTCAGAACATTATGATCGCCTCTCTTCTCGATCAAACACATTCCATATCTAGTGGGTGAATCGTGACTCACGTTTTGTAAAAACATAATTTTCATCAAACGAACAAGGTGAAAGGTATGAAAAATTGAATAGCAAATTTAATATTAATTATATTAGAATTCTATTGCAATAGAATATTGCAACAGTTTGTGTGTAGTTTCTGTTTCTAAGTATTTCCC
>SMSQ01005469.1:42723-54091 GCA_019453375.1 Ctenoplectra terminalis | reverse complement strand
AAAAATTAAAAATATAAAAAAATATATTATAATATAACTTTTTTTTTTTTTTTAATAAAAAAAAATTAAAAATATAAAAAAATATATTATAATATAACTTTTTTTTTTTTTTTAATAAAAAAAAATTAAAAATATAAAAAAATATATTATAATATAACTTTTTTTTTTTTTTTAATAAAAAAAAATTAAAAATATAAAAAAATATATTATAATATAACTTTTTTTTTTTTTTTAATAAAAAAAAATTAAAAATATAAAAAAATATATTATAATATAACTTTTTTTTTTTTTTTTTTTTTTTTTTTTAATGTGAAAGGTATTTACAATATATATATTAAACAAAATAACAAGAAAACGTATAAATAACGGTTCGTAACAGTGTCTAGAAAACATCTGTAAGAAAAAAAATTGTTTATTTTAAAACATTCATGACAACACTTTTGACTGTTAAGAAAAGCTCACAATTTGAAACAAACGTTTCCGTTAATCTCAGGTTATAAAATAAAAGTCGCCGAATCGGTGCAATGAGAAAATAATTTTTAAAGAAAAGAGCATCGAGAATCGGCTAAAGAATGGTGAAAAATATTACTGAACAATATGAAGAATGAAATTTCCTTTTCGTTAACCGCAGACACATTTCTTTAAGGTTATAAAGTAATCGATAACACATCAGTCGCTACAGGGTCAGATTTATTACTGATTTCTTAAAATTCTCTCACCCTCCACCTCTGCTTCTCATTCCTGATGATTTCGATTTTTTAATTATGTCATCTAAACTTAGGCCCACATCAGCCATACCGTAACAATCCAACTACCCGAAACAGACGCGAATCATGAAACCGGAGTTACAAGCTGATTCGCATTAAAAGGTAGATTCTCATGTAACGATCATGTTTAACATTGTAACTGGTAAATCGTCTTCGCGAAATTATAGTTGTTACCTTAATAAAAAAGACAAACGTTTTAAGCAACGATAATAATAATATTACGTGTTCGATTTGAATGATTTCACGTTAAACAAGGCACGCGTTTATATATTTGCTGAAGCTTGTTACAAACGGGACACAGGAATGGTACGAATCGATTATGAAAGGACCATAATACAGAGTGTCCGTGGTAACTTTGTACAGCCGTTTATTTCGTAACGTATTGTAGACCGGAAGGATGTTTTGTATAAAAATTGCAGGATACAAGGCATCTTTTTTTTTTTTCTTTTAATTTATTATTTATCGTCGCATCAACCACTTGTGGGTTATTAGCGACTCCAAGGCATCTTATCCTTCGATAAGCGTGAATTTTTTATTTCAATTCAGTATTTAATGAGATATGAGAGTCAAGTTATATGAATTATTATCATTCGCAAGGTATTTGAAAAAAAAAAAATTAAAATATCCAGGTGATAATATTTTTTGCAGAAAATGAAAAATTACTAAAAGTGCAGCATTGGAAATTTGTAGAATCTTAATGAGAAACTACATATTTATAATTATAATTATAATTATAACTACGGACAGGTTGTTGTGAATTTATTTTGATAAAAATAATTGTGAGAAGTATTAATTAAGAATTAATTAAGAATTATTATCATTCGCAAGGTATTTGAAAAAAAAAAAATTAAAATATCCAGGTGATAATATTTTTTGCAGAAAATTAAAAATTACTAAAAGTGCAGCATTGGAAATTTGTAGGATCTTAATGAGAAACTACATATTTATAATTATAATTATAATTATAACTACGGACAGGTTGTTGTGAATTTATTTTGATAAAAATAATTGTGAGAAGTATTAATTAAGAATTAATTAAGAATTATTATCATTCGCAAGGTATTTGAAAAAAAAAAAATTAAAATATCCAGGTGATAATATTTTTTGCAGAAAATGAAAAATTACTAAAAGTGCAGCATTGGAAATTTGTAGAATCTTAATGAGAAACTACATATTTATAATTATAATTATAATTATAACTACGGACCGGTTGTTGTGAATTTATTTTGATAAAAATAATTGTGAGAAGTATTAATTAAGAATTAATTAAGAATTATTGTCATTCGCAAGGTATTTGAAAAAAAAAAATTAAAATATGCAGGTGAAACAGATAATATTTTTTTGCAGAAAATGAAAAATTACTAAAAGTGCAGCATTGGAAATTTGTAGAATCTTAATGAGAAACTACATATTTATAATTATAATTATAATTATTACTACGGACCGGTTGTTGTGAATTTATTTTGATAAAAATAATTGTGAGAAGTATTAATTAAGAATTAATTAAGAATTATTGTCATTCGCAAGGTATTTGAAAAAAAAAAATTAAAATATGCAGGTGAAACAAATGATATTTTTTTGCAGAAAATGAAAAATTACTAAAAGTGCAGCATTGGAAATTTGTAGGATCTTAATGAGAAACTACATATTTATAATTATAATTATAATTATTACTACGGACCGGTTGTTGTGAATTTATTTTGGTAAAAATAATTGTGAGAAGTATTGTTTCACTGATACAGCATGTTAATAATCATATTGGTAACTTACAAAAATAAAAATTGTAAATGATAACCTTTTTAAATATTCAGTCGTTTTTTAATACCAGAATTTTTATGTATATTTTTTTTTTTAATTTAAATTTAAAGTTGCATCAACCCGAATGGGTTATTAGCAACCACGTAATTTCATCGTTAGGTAAACGTTGATTTAATACGAAACCAATTTTTAAATAAGCTTTTTAAATATTCAGTTTTTTATTACCAGAATTTTTATGTATTTTTGTGAAACAGCGATGTTAGTTAAATCATGTGATATTTATTGTTAAACATGTTCTTTATTAAATACTGGATATTAGTTATACATTGTAGAGCGAACATAAAGAATCAGTCTCTGCTAGCATGAAATGTAAAATGAAGGAAATATCATATTTGAATTTGTGATGGTGATATTTATTACTATTAAGAAATATAAAATTAGTTATATTATAATAGATATATTATTAAAAATACAAATTGTTTCTCTTTTAAATATTGTGTGTTCCTTAACCCATTCGAGACGACGATTTTTTTCGAACACCGTCCCCAGGAGCGAAACTTATTATCTTAAGCCTTCGCTGCATGCGTATTCATAGTATTTTTCATGTAAGAAAGGCTTCGGATAATTTTTAGATTTTTTGGTACACAGTTTCCTGTACTTTACAGATTTCATTAGTTCCAGAAAAATCTTATTTCGACGACTAGTTTACTCAGAATAACTGATAATTCCACATTACTGTTATTGCACACACGGTGTGCAAAGGCTGTCTTATAGCCTCGGAAATCCATTGCACACACGGTGTGCAATCGGTCTCGAATGGGTTAAATCGGATAGGAATAGATTCATGAAGTTAGTTAAAAATAAGTGTACAAAAAAATGTAATTAAATAATAACTAACTTCAAGAAACAGAACACTGTTTTGTTAATTTTCGTCTTATTTAGAATCGAAGATACAAATCAATTTTCAATATGGTGATATTACACGATGATGAGTATTTCAAAAGTCGAATTCCGCAACCCGATTTAGGACCTCTTGGGAATTTTTTGCGATTTATTTGGGATAAAGATCGGAAAGCGTTTCTCGATAGAACGGCAAAAGAATGGGGTAATATTTACAATAATTCACACTGTTATTAAATCTTTAAAAAAAAATATAAAATAAACTAAACGTAAATGAAGAAAAATAAACGTAAATGAAGAAAGAAAATAAAACTTCATGAAACGATCCTAAAAATGAACGTAGCGACGGATGCATTGTGTTAATTTAGCTACATCCGGTTTTTCGTGTACCTTGTTACGCTTTATGGAGAAATATGGCCCTGTAATGTAAAACGTATTAACTCAAAACATATGTTTCAAATTTAGGTCAACTAGGAATATTTTACTTATGCTTCTTCGCCGTTCTGGGATCAATATTCGCAATACAAATGAAGATAAGCATAGATTATGTTTCAAAATTAGATAAACCGTTTTTTCAATACACTAGTCTATCCACGAAGTCTCTTTTTGGAACCAATCTACGTTTCTCCCGATCAGTCTTTGGTAGTCCAGGTATGCGAACCTGAAATTTTAAAATAACATAATTAAGAATCATTTAATAAAATAATAAAAAGAAAGAAAAAAAAAAAGAAAACAGTTGATGTAAACTGTGTTTAATGCTAGATTTACAGGTACCAATTGGATATTATTTTAACGAGTAGATTGAAATTAAATTTTGTTTTAAATTAGTTCATTTTACTTAAAATCGACAGATACTAACGGGAATTTATTTAATACATTTTTTGTATTAATATGTTCGCTACCAGCGTCGCATATAGTGCAGGATATAACTGTGAGCTCGTTAGATATTTATAATTACTTTAATCAATAAATAACTTCTGAAGATAAAATTTTTAAATATTTATTACGTAATATGTTTGTGTTGTTCATAGTCTTAGATTATGATCTGAGATTGTATAAGATTTGTAAGCGTGGTCACAATTTAATTCCTTTGAATTTGACGAGTTCCAATTATTTTTGGATATTTAGTGTTCATTTTTTTGACTGTAAAAATAATTCTGTTATAATTTAAGACTGTGAACTGCAAAAATACGTTGCACGATAAATATTTCCAAATTTCTATCTTTAGTAGTTATTTATTGATCAATAATATGTAATTATATTATTATTTTATTATTATATAATTATAATTATATAGTACTTAGTAGATAAAACAATTTTCTATTAAAGTTCTACCTTTTTTATTATATTCTAAAAAATATAATATAAATGAGTAGATAGCGATTTTTTATGCAAATTTATACAAAATTATATTTATAATTATAATTATAATTATTTTTTACTTTTTTACTATGTTCTAAAAAATATAAATTTGCATAAAAATTCGTAGTCTACTCGTTACATATTTATAATTATAATTATAATTATAAAATTATATAAATATATAAAAATTATAATTATAAAATTACAAAAATATATAAAAATTATATAAAAATTGTAATTATAAAATTATAAAAATAATTATAATTATAATTATAAATATGTAATGAGTATACTACGGATTTTTATGTAAATTTATATTTTTGAGAACATAGTAAAAAAGGTAGAACTTTAATAGAAAATTATTTTATCTACTAAGTATTATAAAAGGCACTATAATTTGAATATTTTGCATATTTTTTCATATTATCTGCATTTCGTGCAATTTTGTACTTTTAAATTTCCTATAAATGCATAAAAATCCACAGTCTAGTAACGAATTCACAATTTTGTCTTGCACTATATGTGTAACGCACTACTTTTCATTGAAAGCCCATCGTCAACCGTGTGACGCGTTAAAAAACTAAATTTACGTGCTTTTTCACTACACACTATCCGAATAAAAGTGTGCAAAACAGTTTACAGAAATTTCAAAAAATAAATCGTGAGCTGTGCTTGGAATTTCTTCTCCGCGCGGTGCTAGCGAATGCGTTAAGTTCTATTTTAAGTATGAATTTTCCGTACGCAGACTTGTTACATTTAACCCTCTGTGGTCTTATGTCGAGCCAGGCTCCACATTTTATTTCGTTCCATTATTTTCAGTTTTAAAATACGAAACATGTTCTTTTATGTTCAAATTTAATTTAATGGAAAATTTTAATAGATATCTTGCGGGTTATGAAAATATGAACGTTCAGCCAAACCATTATCAGTTTTTAGAAGCAGATTATTTAACACTAAACCTACCGACGATTAAATAAATTTGATACCTGCTTGTATCAAAGAAATTATAATAATAGATACTTGGAAAAATACACGATGCTAGAGAAACAAATCTTTGACCATATATTTCACGGAAAATCACAAAAAAATATTCAAAAGTGCACCGCTAATAATTTATAAAATTTGGACAAGAAATTACGAAACGGTCGTTTGACAGCTTTGGTAGGTTTAGTGTTAATATGAACTAGTTGTGTTAAAATGTCGAAAGTGGTTCGGATCATAAAGAGTTGAACAGTGAAATTTGAAATCCATAAATCTAGTGTTAAATTACAAATTTTCGTCCTGTATAATATATTAGAAATGTAGAAATAATTGAAAAATGTAAGAATAATAGAAAAATGTAAGAATAGTTGAAAAATGTAAGGATAACTGAAAAATATAAGAGTAATTGGAAAATGTAAGAATAGTTGAAAAATGTAAGCATAACTGAAAAATGTAAGAGTAATTGAAAAATGTAAGAATGTTGAAAAATGTAAGGATAACTGAAAAATGTAAGAATAATTGTAAAATGTAAGAGTAATTGAAAAATGTAAGTATAGTTGAAAAATGTAAGGATAACTGAAAAATGTAAGAATAATTGAAAAATTAATATTGAATTAATGAATAACGTGTGTAACACGAACGCAGATGTTAAGTAAAAATTTTTCTAAAGGAATAGTTTTTAAACCAAACAGCATGTCAACCGCGTCGCCAATAATTTCGGTGAACAACTTGACCAGCAACACCAGACCGAAAAGATATATTCAAGCCTTGTCTGATTTTCTACAAGGTATCTTACGCAATCTTTATATTAAAATTCGTACTCAATTTAAATACTTAACACATTGTATGCGAGCTATTTTTGATGACTTGACTCATTCCGTAAGATATCGTGAAAGATCGTGAAAGATTCTAATTACTGATGTTTTATAATTATTAATCAAAGTTTTTAGTAATTGCACGCAATTCTATTTTTACATGATAGATAATGCTAGGCGTACATGTAACATCGCTCAAAAACCTATATTTATTTCAAAAGCTTAACCTGTTGAACAGGAAACTGTTAAATGTGTGTGTGCACATATTAACGAACGATTAAACATAAAAATATAACATAAAAACGATTAAAAATACGTTTTTATTTAGGTTTAATGATATAAAATGAGTAAAACTGGATTTGTTCTATTAATCGTTAACGCTGATTGTGAGATTATTAAAGTGGTCAAATGTCCGGTTAGTAATTTCTCAATGAAATTTTATAAATTTTTAACAGTGCATTTTTGAGTATTTTCCATGATTTTCTTTAAAATATATGGTAAAAGATTTGTTTCTCTTGCATTGTGTATTTTTTCAAATTTATTTAATTCTGTTTTTAGGCGAAATTTTATTAAATTTAGGGGAACCAAGCGATAGGTTCCCGACAAACGTGTAAAAAAATGTATCTATACATATAAAAATAGAATATTAGTCCCAGACAGAAAGGATCAGCAGAAATAATACAGTAAATCATATGAAAATTTATGTTAGAATTTTAGATATTATTTTAGATATTATTTTTTTATTCATCTTAGATATTCATTTTATACATTATTTTTTTATTTATCTTAGTTATTTATTTTAGATATTATTTTTTTAGATATTATTTGCTTACACTTCTTATTTTATAAAAATTGCATATGCACATAAAAATATACATCGAAACGACCGTCTGTATCGTGTTAAATCAAAATAAACTGTGCAAAAAGAGAATGGAATTTTTTTTAGAACCTGTTACATCAAAATCTTGCAAAGGAAGTTCGTGTAAAAATAGAATTCGGTGTAATATTCGTTTGATCTTTTTCAGTGCTTCACCGTCCTTTCAATAATATTTTACCACAGAAAGATATTATTTCTCAAAACACAATTTCAATCAAGTTTGCGAACCAAATCATTTTATTTCTGATATAAAAAATAATTGTAAATTATTTTTTCAACCATTTAAAAAACGAGTCTCTTACACCAATATATTTGGTCGTCCCGAAAGTTTCTTTAGTTATCTTCACGCAGTTGTTTCGTTTAGCAATGTTTAAATAAACGTTCAGCCTTATTTATTAAATGAGAGACGGAGGAAAAAAATAGTGCAAAATGAATCCTATATAAAATAATAATACATTGCAAAAAAATATTATGTACCTATTTCTTATTAATAAAACGAAAGAAACTTTTGGGACAACCTAATACTTAACCAACGGTATACTAAACCTATTTATACGTAACCTGCATACAATGTGTTAAGATACATTATGTTCCTTATAAAATAATTACTTATGAAACCGTACAAATCTTCAAACACTTGTTATTTCAGAGTATCACAAAAGTATATCGAACTACGAATTAAATTGTCACAATGAACACTTTAAATCGGTTCACAGTAAGAAACCTTGCTTTTTTGATATAGAAACTCTTGGAACTTGCAGCAAGCCCCCATACGGCTACAAAAAACCATTGCAACCCTGTGTTCTTATTAAATTTAATAAGGTAAATTCAATCTTAAATTTGATACAATTATACTCTTTCAATTTGAAACTAAAAAAATTTGAAATATACACGTTATTGTAGCGGTTCGATTGGATACCTGAGTATTATAATTATTCTTCGAGTTTGCCGCAGAATATGCCAGATAGATTGAAGAAAGCGATACAAGAATCTCGAAAGGTTTAATTTAAAGCTTCGTTTATAATATTTATTTCATAAGATGAAAAATCCACGTAACGTTTCGCGAATAAATTACACCTATTCCTTAATTTACGCGGAAAATCGGTTCCTCAGAAGACCGTGTAAATCAGAATGATGGTGTTTTGTACGAAAAACCATGTAAATTGAAAAAAAAAGCAAATTGTACATAGTTTACTCAGTTAATACGTAATTACTTAATTAGATTAATTTATTTTTTGTTTTTAGCAGCTTTTATTTCTGAAGATCCGCTATTTTGAATACCGTGTGAAAAAGAAATTGTATAGAAAAAGTATCGTATGAATCGGGGGATAGGTGTAATTGAAAAATTAATTTCATTACGTTTAACCCATTTGCATAACCGAGCGGAATATTCCGCGTGCAATATCTTCTCTGTATCACAGTATCGAAAACAAATGAAGCGAATATTTACTACCGTTTTAAATATACAACATTCCATTATCTCCTTCTCTAACTTGAGTAAATTGAACATTTTATTATACTTATTTACAAAATTAAATTTTGTTACGATGTATATGCATTTATGGAAAACACAAATATACAAAAATACACAAAATATAGGTATGTAATGAGCAAAAAACAATTAAGTTGCTTAAGTTCTTTCTCCTGCATTATGTATTTTTTCAAATAACTATTATTGTAATTTCTTTGCCACTAGAAAGTCTACTTTAATCGTCGCTAGTTTTAGTGTTAAATGTATAACATTCCACTGTTTCCTTGCCTAATTTGGGTAGATTGAACATTTCATTACATTTATTTACAATAAAAGAGTAACTACGTAGTATCTTCTCTGTATCACCAAACGCGGAATAATCCTCCGACAGCGACATAATACCAAAGCATTGAATAGAAATATTTGCACTAAGAATTTTATATTTATTGATATATATATTATTCTTTGTACTTTGATACATCATCACAATCAGTTAGTATTAATAAAGAATAGGAAATATTTAAATCGGGACGAGTTATAAATGATCCGATGAATTACACGCTATCAATCGTGTAGGCTTTGGTGATAAGTGAAAGTCCCTGCAATTTAAGTAGTGATGCAAATGGGTTAAAGATATTTCACGTTGAATATTAACCCTCTATGGGACCGTGTGACTTAAAAGTTACAAATTGAGGTATCTATATTTAAAAAAATTAATTTTCTTTAGTTATCACTGCACTATTCAATTTGATTACCGTATTACTGTAGTGACATCACAATCCAGTAATTATTAGTTTAACACGTTAAAGGCCACGCTGATTTTGGTCGACTTTCCGTTAGGCTGTGTGCTGTGATACTAATTTGAAAACATTTGATCTCAAAATAGTTAAGAATTTAAGAACAGAATTGTAAAAGTTTGCAAAGGACAGTCGTATCTTTGTTTAATGTGATTTAACAGAACCCATTAATGAATTACAAGGTATTATTTTTTGAAATTGATGCTGTAAATCTTTGGAAGCTAGCGAAGCCTGAACGAAAATTTCAGCGTCGGTCCACAGAGACCGGCGTGGCGCTTAACGTGTTAAACATTTTCAAATCAAAGTGAAAAACTGTGATCAATCGTCATTTTTTCTCCAATAAGCAGACAAAATTCGGGCTACAGAGGGTTAAAAGAAATATTTAAATGTATTTTATTCCAGTCTTGTGTTTGGTTATCCTGCGGCGGAGCAAATAACGTCGATAAGGAGCACGTAGGAGAAATAGAATACATCCCGAGTCCTGGATTTCCAATTGAATACTTTCCGTTCACTGGACAACCAAATTACCTGTCTCCTATCGTCGCCTTAAAATTTAAGAACTTGACACGTTGGTATTCGATTATTAATTGAGAATAAAATTTGTGAGAGATGTGTCGTATACATTAGCTTGGTAATTGTTGCAGCGAATAGACTTGTTACGGTGGAATGCAATCTATGGGCTCTTAATATCGAACAGCGTTCTCGTTACGCATTGGACTTTCAAATAATGATAGGTAAAGCGAGAGAAAACAATTTATTGACATTCTACGTGATGTAATTAATCTTTTGAACCGTTGAAGAGATGTGTTAATAAAAGTATCTTACTATTTTACAGAAAGTTTATCGAAATGATAAATAATGGAGATATGAAAGCGAATGGAATAAGTGAGAAGAATAAATTGTTTTTGTTGTATTATTACAAAAGAGAAGAAATTTGGAAAATTTCATTATATGTAGAACTTGTACGTATGTGTATAATATTATTACAGTTTTATGTATAATTATCTGCAGAATATTACAAGTAATGGAAAATCATTATACATTATACAATAGTGAATTAAAACTAGCATATATTTTGTTTTCTATTCAAAGTGTTGTTTTATCGAATACAGAACATAATATTATTACAGTTTTATGTATAATTGTCTGCAAATATGTTAACTCGTGATATACAGAATATTACAAGTAATGGAGAATAATTATGCATTATACAAAAGTGAATTAAAACTAGCATATATTTTGTTTTCCATTAAAAGTGTTGTTTTATTGAATACAGAAAAATTGATTAATTTAATTTAATTTATAATTTGTATTATTTTAAAGTGGAGTTTAATTCTTAAAACTTTAGAATAGTTTGTTTTGTTATATTAAAAAGATTTGCAGATATTTATTATGATTAGAAGATAGAAATTAGAATCAGATTAACAATATGTTAATTAATTGTTTTGTATAGGATATGATCAAATATTTTGAAAACTTTAACAAAACGTTGTTTAATTCTTTTTAAGAAATTCTGTTTAATAAAATTATGATTTTAATTTCTATAAGTATAATGAAAAAATAGATAAATTTTCAAATTCTTTTATTGAGAATAACAAAATTAAAACTCAACGGTTGATGCGACGTTATACTCACAAATA
>SMSQ01005469.1:2573-19312 GCA_019453375.1 Ctenoplectra terminalis | reverse complement strand
TAATAGATTGTAGTTTTTGTTTTACTTACCAATTTAAAAAATATCGTAAATGTAATTACTATATATTAATAGTAAAATTTGTTTCTGTATTAATAGGTTTAGGATTTCGGCCAATCTCCGAGAACACTGATGAAAAATCGTTGATTTGGTACAGTTCATCAGACCCTAGCTCGGTGCAAAAGTGGACTGGTCTAGTAGATAAATTTTTAGAAGGTGAATTACGATAATCCAATAGCCAATAATTTTGCATTAACACGTTAAACGCTACGTCGCACAGTGGAACGGCTTTGTAGTAACATTGGACATTGAAATGAATTATAAAAGTAGAAACTTGCTATTTTGACTGTATTAACATGAAACTATACGTTCTTCTCAATTATGCTCAATATTTTTGTTTCATTTTGTGGAACTAGTTGTTCTACACCAGAACCCAATAATAAATTTCAGTGTAAAACATTTTTTTTTTTAAACCTTTGTCACTGAACAAAAGAAGGTTTATTTGGAAAGGAAAAAATTACTGTTGCTCGTGAAAGTACTTGTTTTTATTCATTTTATAAATATACTTTTTCCTCTTGTAAACGAAACATGAATTTTTTGTTTTGGAATTTATCATGGTATATCTTTAGAAATTGAGCGTGATCATGTTAAATACAGAAATAGAAATTTTATTCTACGTTTTTACCTGGAAGATGGGTGCACGTCATAATGTTATAGTCATAATAGTTTCAAAATTAACAGGAAAAAACTTTAAATAAAGAACGGAGCATGTTATAAGAATTTAATTTAATTTAAAAAAATAATGCTTGATAATTCGTTAATGGATTTTATTAAAACGCGTTAAAATAGAGATTCTTTTGCAGGATTTTACAATTTTCTTCTTAAATTCTTCGCTATTTTTCAATTAAATGTTTTTTAATTCATATGGTAGCTCATAGTTTAACGAAAAGCACAAAATTCGGCATAGCGCTTAACGTGTTAACTATACGTATAATAAATTACATCTTAAATTACTTGCATATGAAAAAAAATAGTGTCTCTTATGTATGATATTGTTCATTTTTTTTGTAGAATATATTAATTCAACACTGCTCCCAAATGGTGGTAGAAATCAACAGATTTGTAATTATAACACACCAGTAAAGCCTGGACATGTTTGTGCGGTTGAGCTGAACAACTGGGGACCTTGTTCGCCTGGTGAACATTATGGTTTCAATAATTCAGCTCCTTGCGTCTTTATTAAATTAAATAGGGTATGTTATGAGTAACTGATTCAATCGACAATTGATAATATAATTAGCCAGTTACAATTTAATTGTATTGTATTTTAATTAACTTATAGTTAGACTGCGGATTTTTATGCAAATTCATATTTTTGAGAATGTAGTAAAAAAAAGTAGAACTTAAAATTGTTTCATCTACCAGCTATTATAAACAGCACTATAATTTAGATATATTATATATTTTTTCATATTATGTGCATTTTTGCACTATCGAATTTCCTATAAATATATAAAAGTCCAAAGTCTACTTATAATAATTGATTATTTTTGAGAATATAGTAAAAAGAAAAATAGAACTTGGATAAAAAATTATTTCACCTACCAAGTATTATAAGCAGCACTATAATTTAGATATATTGCATATTTTTTCATATTATGTGCATTTTTGCACTATTAAATTTCCTATAAATGTATAAAAGTTCAAAGTCTACTTACAATAATTGATTATTTTTGAGAATATAGTAAAAAGAAAAATAGAACTTAGATAAAAAATTATTTCATCTACCAGCTATCATAAACAGCACTATAATTTAGATATATTACATATTTTTTCATATTATGTGCATTTTTGCACTATTGAATTTCCTATAAATGTATAAAAGTCTGAAGTCTACTTATAATAATTGGTTATTTTTGAGAATATAGTAAAAAAAAAAATAGATACGGATAATAAATGGATAAAAAATGATTTCACCTATCAGACACTATAAACAGCATTATAATTTAGATATTTTCTATATTTTTTTTTATACTATATGTGTGCTGTGCATTTTTGCACTTTTGAATTTCCTATAAATATAACAGTCCCCAATCTGCTTATAATAGTTGGTTTCTCCATATCCACTAATTAATACATAAATATATTATTTACAGATATACGGTTGGGTACCAGAATACTACAACGATAGCAAAAATTTACCAAGCGATATGCCATCAAGTCTCGTTGAACACATTCAGACCATCAACAGTTCATGGGTTAGTTAGTCGGTCAGTTAACTGTGTCAGTCGATATTTAAAAACAATTTCAGTAATAATATATTATTATTCCTCGATACGTTTGATTAGATTATTAGAATAACTTTGTTTGTATTTTAAAAACAATCTATGCGTAGAAAAATATTTTCAACAAAAAACAATCGAGATAGTTGAATATAAGAAGAAAATCATTATTTAAAATATATAATCATTATCTGTATTTGATCTTTTTGTATTTTACCATTTATCGGATATTTTATTTTTGTTCCAGCTGAATACCGTTTGGGTATCCTGCAAAGGTGCAGATCCTCACGATAATGAAACTATCGGTGAGCTGAGCTATTATCCTGAAAGTCGGGGATTTCCGGGGTATTATTATCCGTATCAAAATATTCCCGGTTATTTGAGTCCTATCGTTGCTGTGCAATTCCTTCGACCAGCAAGTAAGTGAATTGCAAGCTTTTTGTCGCTTGAATTGATTTTAGAAGGAATCTTCGACACGAACCATTTAATTTGAAAGTGGTGTAAGTCCATTTTCCTTTGTTTTGATACATTGAAGTGTTTGTGTTTTTATCGATTCAAAAATTCTGATAAAGCCAGCTTAATTTGTCCAGGTCTCTGTGTATATAAGTACATGTAAATTTATTACACATTTTTATTATACAGATTATTCTCATATTTCTTAACCCATTCGAGACCGATTGCACACCGTGTGTGCAATAACAGTAATGTGGAATTATCAGTTATTCTGAGTAAACTAGTCGTCGAAATAAGATTTTTCTGGAACTAACGAAATCTGTAAAGTACAGGGAAACAAAATTTGGCATTGGTTTTACTGTGTACCAAAAAATCTAAAAATTATCTGAAGCCATTCTTACATGAAAAATACTATGAATACGCATGCAGCGAAGGCTTAAGATAATAAGTTTTGCTCCTGGGGATTGTGTTCGAAAAAAATCGTCGTCTCGAATGGGTTAAACTAGTTACTTAATATTGACTAATCTGTATATGTGTGTTGTTAAGCAAATATATACCAGTAAAATCCAGTAAAATCCAGTGCATGGTGACACGGTATCAGCTGTTGAAAGGTGTCATCGACCGGATACCTTTAAAATTACATGCACATATCATCTCGTCTCGCAACTCATTACTAATAATGACTGCGTCTGGACTTATTACTCCATACATTCTTTGTACAGAAACAATGCGATTGCAAAAATACATTTATGAAATTATTTTAAAATAGTACAGTCGAACCTTGTTAACTTGAATCTCAAGGGTAGAACTGAGATCTTCGAACAGGGGAAGTTTAGTCTTAATTAAAGACTTAATTAGTCTTAATTAAAGACTAAACTTTATATCGAATAAGAAAGATTTATAGAAGGTTTAATATCTCTAATTTATATCTCGAATAAGAAAGATTTATAGAATATAAATTTTTTTTTAAAGACTTAATTAGTCTTAATTAAAGACTAAACTTTATATCGAATAAGAAAAATTTATAGAAGGTTTAATATCTCTATATTATATCTCGAATAAGAAAGATTTATAGAAGGTTTAATATCTCTATATTATATCTCGAATAAGAAAGATTTACAGAAGGTTTAATATCTCTATATTATATCTCGAATAAAAAAGATTTATAGAAAGTTTAATATCTCTATATTATATCTCGAATAAGAAAGATTTATAGGTTTAATATTTCTATATTATATTTCGAATAAGAAAGATTTACAGAAGGTTTAATATCTCTATATTATATCTCGAATAAGAAAGATTTACAGAAGGTTTAATATCTCTATATTATATCTCGAATAAGAAAGATTTATAGAAGGTTTAATATTTTTTAAATAATCACAGAGATTCCAAGAAAGATAAATCCAACTTTTAGAGGTGAATTATTTACTGTATACTTATATGTATACATACAGTATGTATAAACAAAATCATAAGACGAATTTTTGGCAAAATATAAATGATTATTACTAGTTATTATTAAACATATGTATAAACTTATGGATTGATAGAGGTAAACTTCTATTTGCACAGGTCGAACCTTCCTGAATTTAAATTATAAAGGTAAAATAACACACCTAAATAGGTAAATAACTGAATGAAAAATAAATTTGTATTTAAATTTGTAGAATTTTTATAACAGAGTGGAAGGGAATGAACAAAATTGTAGTTTTATAGAGGTTCGAGTTATCAAGGTTCGACTGTAATTCTTTCCAGAAATCAATAAGAAATCTATTATTTTAATACTAGAACTATCAAAGTAGTCAAAATGACTTGTTTGTAATTTTTAATTTCTTTAAAAAGAACGTTTCTTTTCCTTTCATTTTCTTTTCAAATTCTTTCATTTTCTTTAAATTAAGAAAGTTGCATTTTTAAAAATTTTTACTGATTTTCTTAAGGAATATGAAAAAAGATTGATCTCCCTTGCTTTTTTATTTTTATTTCTCTGGTACTAATAAGTCTATTTTAATTATTTGTATTTCTAGTGACAAACCATAATGTAGCGTGAAGAAAAGAATTGTACTTTTAAAAATTAAAAATTTTACAATTTTAAAAAAATTTCAACAGCTCCATACATTGCATATTCTCTGTGAAAAATTGGATAGAAAAATGATCGATTGAAATAATAAATTGTCGATTTCTTTTTAGGGAACAAAATAATCAGCGTCGAGTGTCGAGCTTGGGCCAAGAATATAAAATATGGTTCGTCAAAATTCGAGAAGAATGGCATAGTGCATTTCGAACTTATGATCGATGAATGATCGTTCTTATATTTGTAAGAAAATCAAAATAAAATCTTTTGCCTTCGAATGCAACATCACCTGCGGAATTGCGCGGAAACCTGCAATGGAAGATGCTCGCATACACTGTAAATCTGAAGAAACCACTCAACAAAACTGTGGTAAACAAGAAATAGACATATACGCATCTCAAACTGGTTGATGATTAAATAATATATAACAATTAATATACTAGTAATTGCTAGTATTTAACAAAAAAATACGATGGGCGTATATTGTACGTAGCGAGTAGAAAATTCTGCTACCAGGCCCGCTGAATTCACCACGCGTCTGCTTCAATTTAATTGTTGCGTTTTTCTTTTGTCGAGCACTGGTGAATATTCCTACAAAATAAAATAATTATTAATCAGTGGCACTTATCACAATTATAGAATAAAATCAAATGTAAATAACGCGTTACGATATAACGTCACTAAAATTGGAGAAAACCTTGCTCATATTAAAGGAAAAAAAGAGAAAAAAAAAAATTGATTATAGCTACTGGTACTTACAAAAATGAATATTTGAAACGGTCTCGAAAAAATCAATTTTCTGTTAAGTTATGAACAAAAAAGGAAGCAGAGAGTATATTTTAAATACATGAAATGTATGATTAATGAAATTATACTGTTTTAACAATGTTCATGATATTAATATGCGAGTAAAAATCAAGATATATATAAAAAAAAAAAAACACGCATATCTATTAACATCAGTTTCTTTTATTTATTTTTTCTTTTTTTATTGTTTATCGCGATATATAGCATGACGTAAAGAAAAATATAAAGGAACATGTTATTACCTCGTTATTGTTTGAATGTTGTTTATTTATATGGGATCGTGTACATAGACCGAATATATACTGCAGACAAATCATATTTAAGTACTTTAATCATGATTAGTCAAAGAAATTGAAATTGCTTTCAATATGCTTAATTTGAGTTCTCGTTTAATTAATTTTATACAGGATGGACCAAATTAAGTGTTACAAACTGTTTTTTAAAAACCTACTACAAATATTGACTTCACTTTTCTTTTAAATTAAATAAAACAGGGGGGCTGATTTTTTAGAGTGCAATTTTGTTTGAACAACTATTAAAGGAACAAAGGAAGTCTCTTTTTTTCTTTCTTTTTTGCCATAATTCTTTAACTACGTTGAATAAAAAAATGTTTCTAAATTGTTCTTCAGTTCAGTAATAGTTATTCAAATAAAAAGAAATTAATATCCCTTTAAATTAAAAAGAAAAATGGCGGAACACATCTTTGTCCTCCTAATAGTAATTTCAAAAAATTGGTTGCACTCTGAAAGATTAGCCTCACTATCTCATTTAGTTTAAAAGAAAGACAAAGTCGATACGTGCAGTGGATTCTGAGGAAAAGCTTGTAACAATTTATTTAGTTCACCCTGTATATAAATAATGCAGCTAAATAATGAATTAGTGTAAAATGGTGGAAAATTAGAAAAAGATCAGCTTTCTTAATTATGGAAATTTTGTGTCTAAACTGTGAATTAATAATTAGTATTCTTTTTAAGTAATACACATAACTTTGTCTATGAATAATTGTTTCTTTGCTAATTCTGTTAACAGAAAAAAAATACAAATTAGTCGTATTTTAGCATCATTGCAACAACAATTCGTTAATTGTGCACAAACAACCATGCATTATTATCTAAATTGTTTTTCAAGCATTCAAAAATGTATTCACACATTAGAGACTTTTGATTTTTATTAATAATATATTTTTTTGTGCAACGCCAAGTTAAAACTTTGATTGAAAGCTAGATTCTCATAGAATGTTCTAGTGCAAACAGGTTCCAATTTGGTGTTGCTCCAAAAAAGATATTCCCAATACAATTCAAGAGTTCAAACTGTATGAATATTTTCTTCAGTCGAAAATCGAGTTGAAAATAGTCGAACATTTACGAATTTCTGGATAAATTTCTCAGTAATGTTTAAATTGCAATAAGTAAAATGCATCATTGCCTTCTCTATCTGAAGTATGTATTCTAAATAACATATCTTAATATAAAAAAAAAAAACTAAGATTAATCTATGCGACTACTTAAGAGTTAAGAAGATAAAAACCGAAGGAGGATACCAAGATCTCGGAGCTGCACCATTCAGCATCGCTAATTACTTGAAGAATAAAACTTAGATGTAGGTACTTATTAAATGTATGTACTTATGTCACTTATAGTATTTCCCGTACAAAGTTATTTAGAGTATTTTAAGCTGACAATAATAATGATGTATTCCATTGTATAAATAAAAACAACTTTTGAAAGTGAACAAACTCTAGATAATAATTGTTTTCGGTTGAAAACATAAAGTCTTATTGCACAGAATTAACTGTAAAGGTTTAGCTATGTAGAAATATATTTATAAATGTATAAAACGACAACGTGAATTAAAGATTGTGGAATCTAATTAGAGATTACGTTGCTCAATTATAATCGTGAAAAAACTTCTGTTAGTTTCTTGTAATTAGACTCGAACATAATTGGACTGTATACTGTGATCTTCTTTATCTCAAAACAAAATTTTGTTTTTAGTATAGAATACCAATAATCAAAGAGGGAGAAAATATAATTCATATTTTGTTATTCATATAAATAATTATGTTAAATAGTAATAATATATATTTACAGAAAATATATGTTTTATTAAAAAGGAAAGTAGTAATGGAAGTATCGATTATCAATCAAAAATCAATCTTCTGACAACAAAATTGCGTTCTTTACAAACTAATATTATTGTATAAGCATATTTTTTTTAAATTTAAAATTCAATAGCTATTTTTTGCACTATATTATCGCTTATGAAAAATATATTTTCCTTTAATTCAATAGCAGGAACAAAATTAATTTGTATATCTGTTTAGCAACGAATGATTCTAATTTGCAATTGATAAAATAAATAGACAATTGGATTTCTATTACATATATACTTGATACCACAATCATGATGAAAATTACACAATGTAATTATATTTATTCAAGGCACTTTAGAAATAAGAAAATAAGTGTTTCAACTTCTATAAAATCATAGTTTATTTTTTGCACACAGTTAAAATGTTTCCAGAATACGAAACTGACTTTAGACTTCCTGTTTACTTATCATATTTATGATTATATAGTCCTACTTTGATATTCGTGCATAAACCTAAATTTATTTCTATAAATCGTATATTCACTTGAATATACCTACGTAGTTTTTAATTAAAAATGTTTCCAAAAATGATTTATCTGCAATCTTTTCCAGTTATTAGTAATAATATTTTGAATTATTTAACTGCAATGACAAGACACAATAATAAATGAAATTTATGTTTTTGTGTTAATTTTTTATAAATATATATAATAATGTTATAAATATATTTACAAATATATTTAAATGGTACTCCTAAAATAGTCATGTATTTATTGTGTATGTTTTATCATATTCAAAATGTTTTCCAAAAGTGATACAAAAATTTAGAAAAAAATTAAAAAATAGTCAGTTTCATCATCGAGCTATTATTTTCAATCCAATAGTTTGTAAAAGTAATATACATATATTATTAATACATGCCAGTAATCTCCCACGATTGGAATGTCTATGACAATATTTTATTATCTCGTTTCAATATTGAACAATAAATGCAGTTATGAATTAAAATATTCGCAATATTTAAATTCCAAAAATAAAAACAATATTAATTCAGATGAGATTAATATTCAGTAACATTCAATTTCACTAACATATCGTGTTTAGTGTTATGTTTGATAAAATAAATATTAAACGTTTCAAAAAGTTTGTTTTAATAAGTGTTTAGTATTATAGAAATAAATGATAAGAATTTGTAATTTAAAACAAGAAAGTCTTATCTATAAAAATATATGTATACACATACGATACATTTACATATTTCAGAAGCAAAATATATATATGTATATACAGAGATAAGCATATGCACACATCTTATCTTTGTCATTTTATTTAAGAGATCTATTCCCAATAGATATTAAAGTGCTGGTTAAACGTATCGACCGGTGAAGCCCATTTCTCCTTCAACGTTTTTCAGTACCACTCTTGTCATAAAAAAAAAAAACATAAAAATTTTACAAACTACATAAAAAAGGCGAAGGAGATATAGTGTCGCACGGAGAAAATATATTTCCAAATAAAAATTGATGTAGAAGGGTACCATCTAAACTCTCTGACGGTCACTGTCACATACACATGATTTCAATTATTATTAACAAGCAGTATATAAATTACTTAACACATTGACAGCCGGCCCCGCGAAAACGAGAAATGAAATGAGAAACTGTATTTTTTTCTATAATCAGAAATTAAAAATTTCGATTCTATTTCTACTTTTAATTACCGTTAAATTGTATATGACGAATATGCAAATAAAATGTTCTATTTTACGAAAATATATAATGTTTTAAATATATTTTTTTTTACTATTCAGTGACCAGAAACAACCGAAGAAGGCCGGCGTTTGGGATTTAACACTAGAACCACCAAAGTGGTCGAAATGATCCATTCGTAATTTTTTACAGAAATTTTATAAATTGACTATGGCATCTCAGCCAATTTTCCGTGATCTTCTGTTAAAAATGTAGACAAAGCTTCGTTTCCCTTGCAAATGCGTATTTTTTTATATACCTTTCATTATGATTTTTTCGGTGGAAACAAGTATGCTTTAATCGTCGGTAGTTCTAGTGTTAAGTGGCCGATACGTTGTCGGCGCTCTGGCTTTAAATGTCTCTTAGGTCGCTGGCTGTTAATGTGTTAAGATCTTATATTTAGTATTAGTCTGTAAATAACATTTCAAAAGTGTATGGGTTCCTTTATTCTAATTCTTAGAATTTTTCAATTATCTACAAAAGCATTTAAAAAAACTTTTCTTGTCTCACTTTACATAGCTTGAAATAATACTTTACTGCTTTTGTATCTCTGTAACTTGACTTAATTAATTTCCATCTTTCAGTCCTGAATATTATATAAAGAAAAATAAGATTATATTATAAAGTTTAAACAATGGTGACTTCAATGCTTCTCTGAATAAGTATTATGTAATTACATTATGAATGCTGCAAAAAGCGTCTGCGGTAAGCCGTAAGGTCTACGCAAATGACGCTAGTGGTAAGAAAGAATCCTCGTGTGAAATGTGCGACCGTCAAAGTGTTAAGCCCTAGGGCAGAGAGGGTATATTGTCATAAGAAAGACAAGGTTGATGGAAAACTGATACGCTCATAGGTTTCTAACATTAAACTATCAAATAAATGTCTGCTATTACATACGCAGATATCGTCAGTGTGGAAAAGCAATGAAAGAGAAATGGCATTGACTGGTGAATACATTTGATCTATACTTTAATAGAGACAAATTTTCGCGACGAAGAACTCGAAATTTATGGTAACTAGCAGCCCCGATCATTTTTTTTAAGCAGTTATCTTTTGCATAGTGTCTTAATAACTATAAGGCATGTTTAATTACTTCAAAACGTTAACTAATCACCATTAATTTCAAACCTTTCATGAGATTTAATTTAAGATAATTATTGTACGAATTAAAATTAATGGATCCAAGTGAGATAATTTTAAAAATATATTAGTACCACCTTATTTTACAAATTGAACTAGAATATGAAGCCAACACTCGCGTTTATTAATCATAACTTAATTACGCAACTGAAAACATAATACAAGAAATTGTGTACTATACTCAACTATGGCATCGAGAAAAAGCGATGACCTGTTTCGATCATTAGAATTTCGTTTCAAGATGTCGTATAACCATCATTTAACAATGAAACAAGCTTATTCTCACACGCAATACGTTTGTTTTTTTTTTTTTTTTTTTTTTTTTTTTATCGTAAATACATCATTTTTAATATATCGAACAATTTGAAAGTTATCTTAATCGTTTCGTAAATTTCTTATGTGTATCCGATAAAACTAGATATAAAACAATAATATAGGATTTCACATTTTTTCTCGGTGCATAGAACTTCAATATAAATTGAACTTTCGATGGTACAAACATAAAAAAAAAAAAACCATTTTAACTTTGTACTTGACAAAAGTTTTATCCACACTTTGGCAGCGGTCGTCGATTTCTGACGGCTTCATGAGTCGTTTTAAAAGCATTCAGCTGTGTTGAAGAGTCAGAAAATATGAGATTCGCATTGAATTTCTGTATGCTAACAAAGGAGAGGCCAGGGAAAGGTACATAGACGACGTTAATCTATCATCAATTCAAAGTGGACTACCCCCATTTTGTCGTGACGGCTGTGCTTTATGTTTCTCGCCCACGCCTTGCATTCTACGTTTATTAAAATTCCAGCTGTAACAAAGATATTTTCTTCTTAATTATAGTATTTTTATTCTTCGTCTACGCGATACACAACGTATAATACAAAATAAACCTTTAATATTAATAAAACTACTTTAACCCTTTGCCTACTATGGAGTGTCTAGTTAGGAGTCTCTATGAAACTCCTAAGTTTCTTTAAGTTTTACAGAACTCGTTATAAAAACTTAAAGTATTGTTTTGTAAAGAACAGAAAATTGTAAACGTTTACGATTTTTTATTTATTTAGTCAGTTTGCTTTATTTTAAAATAAAAAGAAATTTAAATCGGCGGAAATACAAAATTTGTCGCCATAGCAGCTCCAGTGGAGTGCAAAGGGTTAAAATTGTTCTACATTTTCATGTATATATATCTGAAACACTTACTGCGAGGTCGAACGAAATGAACAGCTACGAGCGGACTGAGGTAACCCTCTGAATTTTCAAATGGATAAAAATAGCCAGGGAAACCTCTTCGAGGAATATATTCTATTGGACCTATATTTTCTTGGTCCGCAGGATTCTCGCCTTCGCAAGATACCCAAACCGTATCAAGTTGGAAGGTATTTTTTACCTTGCCGATGTGCTCCTTGAGATCAATCGGCATGTTCGCTGGCAATGATTTCGTGTCGTTGTAGAACTCTGGTTTCCATCCGTATATCTAAAAATACGTGTTTGTAAATTTATTTGTATGTTAACTATATAAAGATAGAGTTTTAAACCTTTGCGGACGAGCGCTTTCTCGACTCTGATTCGCGGCAGTTCGAGGATAATTTCCATATGAAACGAGATTATAAATTAAATACCTAGATAATTAGATGGTGAATAAAATAGAAAACAAACAAATGATCGATTAACCCTCCTATTACGTGCATAAAAATTTACACTAATTGTATAACAATTATGACTGTATACTTTTCTAAATAAATTATGAAATTTATAAAAATTATAAAAAAACTTTTCTAAAAGTATTCTGAAATAAATATAAAAAGAGACACACTCAAGAAATCTAAGTCTAATCAAATTAAAAATAAAAACAATTATATAAATTAAAGAAACGTATCTGGATCACGTATACTAGAACGCAATAAGAGGGTTAAACATCGTAACGGTGTCTCCCATTCGTTTACTGCTGTAGCGGCGACATTCGACCTGGGAACTAAATTGTAATGTCGCCGCTGTGGCGACATTCGTCCGCAAAGGGTTAAAAATACTTAAAATGATGTGAACATTATTTAATTTCCTTGCCCATTAATATTTGTTATATTAAGACTAAACCTACCGACGATTAAACTATACCTGCTTGTATCAAAGAAATTAGAATAATAGATACTTGGAAAAATACAGAATGCTAGAGAAACAAATCTTTGACCATATATTTTACGGAAAATCACAATAAAATATTCAAAAGTGCACGGTTAATAATTTATAAAATTTGGAGAAGAAATTACGAAACGATCATTTGACCGCTTTGGTAGGTTTAGTGTTAATATTTCTCTAATTATCAAAGCAAATTAATTCTTTTACAGCGTCGAACGAAAGCCAAACGCGGAGCTGTATAGTTCTCATTTACAATTTTACTATACACATTATTATAAGTATTACAATCTTATGTTTCTTTGAATTTAATAACGCATACATAAGTAATTTAGACAACTAATATCATATCATTTTATTACACTGCGAAATGACTAATTATAATTTTTAAAAAATGTCAGTAGATTACTTCATACTGTTATTCAAAGATGGTTACCTTATTAAGCTTAAGGAATATACATGGAGCGGATTTATGGTAATTATATTTGTTCTCTTTAGTACAAGGATACCAGTTCTTAACGTCGACGTCACAGACTTTACCAGGGGGTGGAGGTTGATTGTAGTCGCATTTATTAATGTTTGCACCAAGACCGGGAATCGAGCCTGGTGTTATATAATCTGAAAAATTATTATTGTTCGTAACATAATCACTGGACTAGCGCAAAAAACTGTGAGTAAAAAATTTTTGAAAGACAATGTTCCTTTCATTCCAATTCTTACATTTACATATAAAACTGAGCACAGAATACTAAACAAATGTTCCAAAGAGCAAAATATAAATATCTTAACATCTAATATTTTGCAGAATCTGTACCAGTTATTAATTGTCTTATATATTTTAAATATAGATCTCAATTCCCACTATGTGAAACTTAAGTAACTAAATAACTAAATAACTAACTGTAATGCTTGTGGTCTCCCAACAAATGCATAGCAAGAAATCTCAAATATTTAGGTAAACATTCTTTTTTTTAATATCTGTATTACATTTATAACTGTTTTTGTTAAGGCAACCAACAAATTTGATAGTGTAGCTTTAAAGCAAAATGATATATGAAATACAGTACATATGAAATATTTTATCTAAATATTACCTTTTAAAAACGATTCCAAAGAGTCAACCCAGTATTTAAAGTTCTCACTGTCGGTTCCTCTGTAGCAAATTAACGTGCTCTCTACGTTCTCGTCTGGTGGTCGTGGCCTGAATCCCAAACCTTTTAACAAGAATATCGAGTAACAAAAAATGCTATATATTCTACTTATTATGTTGGATTGTTTCACTGAAAATGTTTTACCGGGATTTGTTCCAATTATTGAACGTTCTAATTGCCACCTCGGTATCCTTGGATCGAGCGTTTGAAAGAAACCCCAGAAGCAAATTGCAACCAGTGCAGCCAGTACTCCATAGAATACCAAATAGAACAATCCTATTTTACCTGCAAAATTAAATTAAATTAGTTTTTTTATTCAAAACGACCGTTTGACATCATTATTTTAATTAATCAAACTTTAAAATTTTGATAATAAATTACTAAACAATAAGAAACTAAACCTAATCCGCCTCAACTTTATATAAGTGTTAAAATTCTTGGGCTAATAATTATTAAACATATTGAAATTACAAATAATACAACTAAATAACAAAATCGTTTTATTATATAAAATTCTATATTTATATAAATAATTCTATATAATAATACAAATGATGAAATAAATAATACTAATATAAAATAAATATCATTTTAATGATGAAGACAGAAGATAAAATTTGCAAATATTTATTATATGATATATCTGTGTTGTTTATAATCTTAGATTATGATCTGAGATTGTACAAGGTTTATAAGCGTGCTCACAATTTAATTCCTTTAAATTTGATGAGTTCAAATTATTTTTCAATATTTAGCGTTTATCTATTTTATTATAAAAATAATTCTATTATAATTTTAGGCTGTAGACAAGAGAAATACGTTACATAATGAATATTTACAAATTTTTATCTTTAGCAACGATTTATTCATTGAAATAATTATAAATATGTAACCAGCTCACAATTTTCTCCGGCACTGTAAATACTGTATTTAAATATTTCTTTATCAGATTTAGCGTATTTAATTTTTGCGTTTAATTTTTTAATACTGCATATTTTGTAAGTCTAAAATATTTAAAAATTAAACAACAATTTTTTAAGGGATACGAATGTGTAGTATAAGCGAAAACAACAGGGTTAAACAATTTATAAATATTAAAATAAGAACAGTGGTGTGAAAATATTTTTTGTAATCACTGTACATATTTTTATCTCGACAGATGTTCGTCTTTAAAAATTTATAAAACCTGTGTTACTTAAATATACCGCGCAGTGCGAAATTGTAGAAAAATATTCCAATCGTTAAAATTGTCGATTAATAGTACATAAAATTCCGTTTAAATCGTAGCTACTACGCTTATAAAAGAGTTGCGAGAGACCCAATTATTTTTTACGATTGAAGCAGAGCAATTAGCGACACGACAAAATGTTCAATCATGTTACATCCGAGTCTCATTTTCTATATTTCCTCCTCCAATTCGTGCACTTCCGTTTAACTTTTACACGGTTTCACATTATTACACATTATTCACAGTTAAAGTATACTATGAACTAGATTCGTTAAGCGTAATTTACCTTCATTTAGTCCTCTATGAAAAAATACTGTATCGTACGTTACATTAGCCACTTTTTTTTTTTTAAGTGCCGTAAAAAATTCCAATTTTTAAACAAAGCTAAGTTAAGCAGTGCTGTCGTTGAGCAACTGGTTGTTTATATTTACTGTGTGAATAAATATATTTCAGACCTGCAGTTACTCACAAAATTGAGCGTTCGCTTATGTTGGTAATGAAAATCGATGGAAAAATGAATGAAAATATAGATATTTTAGTACAATATACATTTGATAGATATTTATGTAATATACAGATATTTAGTACAATATAATAACGCAGTTTCATATAAAATAAAAAATGTTACAACATAATTTAACCTGTTAACTGGGTCATTTTTCGATCAGAAGCTCCTTTGTACTTTGAGTTAAAAATTAATAGAAAATAATACATTTTAATTGGATAGATTTTAATCATTGCAAATGTAAGTCTAATGTGATACGTTTTTTTGTATAAAAATATAACGATGCACTCAAAAGTAAATCAATGTGGAAATAAATGATTACGTCCAAAATATCGGCAATCCGCGTGACGAGTTTATTCGTTTTACCCGGTTAACAGGTTAAGAAACAAAAAGGACTTTGAAACAAAGCTACACGAAGAATGGAAAAATTATTCATTTTTCGTCGAAAAATTAATTCTATTTATGCTGAGACGTTTGCAGGTCAATCGTTTAGACAATAAAGGTTTCGCAACGAAATACTAATATTTTATATTAAATCCTATACGTGTAATATAATATCATAAATATCCATGTATACGCTCAATTTTATGCTACTAAAATAGCGATACTTTTATGTTAGATATGTATCTAACTTTTTGCTATATGTAACTATAGCTAATTATATAGTTAATTAGCTATATTTAACTATAGCTAATTATATAGCTAATTAACTATTAGATATTAGTTATTATATCTATTAAAGAATTAGCTAACATTCAGTTAGATATAGCTAAATAGTTAATTTTTTTTCAAAAACATTTTTTGTGAATTGCTATTTAAACTATTATTTAAACAATTTGAAATAATTTATTATAAGTAAATATTAAAATAGTATATAATTATGAGTAAACGTTAAAAAAAATATATATACAGTTTAAATAGCAATTAAAATATATATGTACATATAACTCCATTGAATATACATGTTGCGATATTGCACTAAAGAATCAATATTTTTATTCATCTTTCTCTAGATTTCCATCACCACAATTTTGGGAGTACCTATATGTAAACATTTATATCTTTATTAACCCTCTATGGGACGGTGCGACTTAAAAGTTACAAACTGATGTATCTATATTTTAAAAAATTTATTTCATTCG